>RSEH01000157.1:0-112819 GCA_006503475.1 Stentor roeselii
TAAGAACTCTTTTTCGAGAGTTCAGTCCTTTGATGTTCTTATTCAATATCTTCAGAATTTTATTTGAGTAGTCTTTGGCCATTTGATATGCCTCAAGTTCAATTTTACTCAAAGTCTTTTCTTTCCTTTGAACTTTAGAAAAGAAAGTGATTAAAAAACTTATATAGTCCTCACTAGCTTTCAGTTTATGTGGAAATGGGAAAAACTTTGAAATCTGACTGAGAATCGAAATTATGTCAGTAATGGCATCGTCCATTATATAAGGTCTTATTCAATTTTAATTTTTTGAAAATGATAAAAAATCTAGGTTTCTAATATGCTACGAGTAATCTTAGATAATATATATAATAGATATATATTGGAATATGATTTACACATTTTAAATTTAAAAATTCAGGATTTCTTAAGTTTTAAGATTGTATCTTGTATGGTTTTGAAATAATATATTTGTGGTTATGAAATATTTAGATGCTAGAGACTTGAGAATCATTCTCTTCATATATTTATATCGATAAGTTATTTTATAAGAGTTCTATTCAAATTATATTTATTATTTCACTCTCAATAGACCATAGTGAAATACTTGAAGTATGAAGTTAAATCTATAATCATAATAATTTGATTTATATATTAATAACAATCTTATGATTTTGTCATGATTATGCAAACACAATTTTCCAAATGATAAATAATTGATGAAGAATATCAATAATATTCAATTGATTAGGATGTCTATGTCATTTAGATATCTATATATTAAGAGCCATTAATACTTAATAAATCCTTGAGAGACTCATAAATTAAATTAAATCAACGATTTAGAGATTTCATTTATAAATGATTTTATTATTACTTCATTTTGCCCTTGCATCGATTTCTATTAAACATAAAGAGAATGTTTGTTTTTTCTTAGCGAATGGAGCTCAAAAGGATAAAGTTCAAGAGTTTAAAAGTTTCATCAATGACCATCCAGAGATCAATAAGAGAAATCTTTACACGAAGTTGATTGAAGATAATTTTTACAAGTGCTTGAATTCGATTACTGATGAAGAGACCAAAATACTAAAACGTGAAAAAAATAAAAACTTGAAATCTTTTCTTCATTTAGTTGATTCAAAATATGAGGATTATCTAGATGGTAGAAGTCTAGAAAACTCAGAACAATTTAAGGCAAAGCGAAATAAAATCCAAAGCAGGGCTAATAGAAAATCATCAAGCAAGTCCAAAAATGAACTATAGATAGACAATATGTTTGAGTATTAAACTTATAATGTTTTTATTCATCTTTGTGGCAGCTGTTTCGATTGAAGACAAGGAAGACTTTTGCTTTTTGTTATCTTCTAAACTAGTCAGAAGTCGGTCAGCTGAGATAGATGAGTATATTTTGAGTACACCAACACTCAAAATACCTGCAATTAGATCTAAACTCCAAGAAGATAGCTTCAATGCTTGTGTGGAGGATAAGAGGTTAGACAAATTCACTGAGGATTTAGTGCTTAAATCATATTCTAAGTACAACTCATTAATCTCCATCCCACTCGAAAAATACAAAACCCAAGAAGACCTCTCAATTTCTTCATCCTTCTCAAAAAGACGTCCAGAAATCCAGAAACGTGCGATGATGAAGCCGCGTTCTTTTAAAGACCTTTAATAAAAATGGAAAGCAAGCAGCTATGTAAGCACAAAGGAGCCTGTCTCGAAAATGCCATAAAAGGACTACTTAAAAGTTTACTTCAAGGTTTCGCCGCAAAATCATGCATTTATTTCCTTTTAAATGTCCTTCTTCGAAAAGGTTTCCGTAAACCGACCCAAGCCTTAGCAGGTTTTTTTTCAGCAGACGCTTTAAAATTCACTGCTTTCGCTGGGTTGATGTCTTTTTTATTCAAAAGCAGCTTATGCGCTTTGAGGAAGTTTAGAGGGAAAGAAGATGGGCTGAACTATTTCATTGCAGGAAGTATTGGCGGACTTAGTATTATGGTTGAGGATAAAGAAAGGAAAGAGACATGGTCACTTTACTTCGCAGCGAGACTTGTTGATGTCCTGCTCAGAGCCTTGAGTAAAAGGACTGGAGGATGGGATGTGAACCAGGTCGAGGTTTATTTGTTCATGTTCATGATTTTCTTTGTGGTTTGGTCTTATGGAGCTGAAAAGGACAACTTAATCAAGTCTTACTTCAACTTTTTGAATATGCTTTACCATCCTACTGCTATTGAAAGAAAAATCATGGATGAGTGGTGCAGGATCCATGCCACTAAAAATCCATTAATTAGGTAAATTTATCTGAAAAACTTAGAAATTCAAGTATTTTTGAAATTTTTCACACTTTTCTTGAATTTTCAAGAAAATTTAAGATTATGATAAAATTGAAGTTTTATATCAATTTCATTAATTTATTTAGCATGAAACCTCAACCTCTACCAACAAATCTCTGAAAGTTTGAGATAAAAAAAAATCCACTGATCACCATCAACAACTCCAGGAATTCCCAAAGTCCCAAAAGCCAATTCAGGAGAAACCCGAAAACTTGCAGTCTGTCCAACTTTCATCTTTCGAACAGCGATTTCAAGTCCAGGAATAACCCACTTCTGCCCAACCCTGAACTTCATATCAAAAACTCTATCTAATGCCTGCCCATTGCTTAAAAACGCATCAAAATCAACCCTGACCAACTGTCCTACTTTCGGAAGCTCTCTGTCAATACAGTGATGAGAATCAGAAACGATTTGAAAACAGTAATCTGAATTCATAATAATATAATGGAATACGCATTACTCGACAACTTTTCAGTACTTCAAACCTTGGGCGAGGGGACTTATTCTAAAGTAAAGCTGGTTCAAGACGATTCAGGGCAAAAATTCGCAGCGAAAATATTTAAAGAAGCTCCAGGCGAACTTTCAGAGCGTCAATTAGACTCATTGCAAAACGAGATGAATAGTCTTAAAAAAGTAAGACATCAGAATGTACTGAGTTTCTTTAAATTCCAGGAAAACGGCAGATATTTCAAGAAAGGAAGGGTGAAACTTGTGAATTATATTTTGTTGGAATTTTGTGCGAAAGGGTCTTTGTTTGATTTTATTATGAGAAATGGGTTTATGGATGAAAATTTGTGTCGGTTTTACTTTAGACAGATTGTTGCTGCTGTTGAAGCTTGTCATGCTGCGGGGGTCTGTCATCGTGATATTAAACCGGAAAATGTACTGTTTGATGAGGATTATTGTTTGAAATTGGCAGATCTTGGGTTTTCTATTAGTACTAGAGGGAGAAATGGCACTGGATTACTTGGAAGTCATATTGGAACTGGAAGTTATATGGCTCCTGAGATTCATCAGTCATTACCTTATAAGGGTGAGAAAATTGATGTTTTTTCATTGGGAGTGGTTTTATTCATAATGCGTGCTTACAACCCTCCCTTCATCAAAGCTTCACTAGCAGACATCTACTACCGTCTCCTAATCGAAAACGATGATTATTTTTGGGCAGTATGCCTGAAAAACAAGTCACCAGATCACTTTTCCTCCGATTTTCGCAAGTTAATAAAAGGAATGCTTGCATTAGACCCAGAAGAAAGATGGAGCATAAGAGCGATAAAGTCATCATCCTGGTTTCGAGGGCCGACATCAGGTCCTTTGATGGAATATCCAAGTTCTTCAGGCGAAACGCTGATAAAAATCCAAACTCCTAGAAACGGAAGAAGAACTGGCCATCTTGTAAAGAGCTACAGAGACCGACTCAAATTTAAGACCTGCTCGCTTTTCAATGAAGACTACCTCATCCATTCAATAAAAGAAGAAACTTTCAGGTTTTTAAGGTACTCAAAAATTGTCACTAATCTCGAACCTAGCACAATTGTTTCAGTTTTAAATGTTTTTTTAGAAGAAATTAAAGCAAGTTACTCAGAAATCACTCCTGAACTTAAGGTTAAAGTCTTTTGTGATCAACTTGATGTTGAGTTTAAGTTGAAGTTTTACAGGATTGATGAAGAAATTGTGATTTATTTGCAGAAGGTGAAAGGGAATGAGTTTGAGTTTATCAAGATTTTTGATAGATTTGAAGAAATTGTGAGAGGGACTGAGAAATACTTTGATGAGTTAGAATTAAATATTTTTTGATAAACGTGATTTTATTTTTGAGACTTTTTTTGAGGATTGAGATAAAGCTTCGAATGATTTTCGTAGAGTTGCTTTCGAGTAGGAGAAGGAATTTCGCCTCGGATGGGAAATTGATGTTGTTGGATCTGATGATGATGGGAAGAGACTTGATATTAGTTTTGTTGATTTTATATGGATTGAGTTTAAGGCTTCTGATTTGGACTTCTGAATGTTTGATAATAAGGTTAGTTTTTCTTGGTTTAACTTGAAATATGCCTCTTTTTCAAGCTTTTTTACTTGTTTGAAAAATTCTTCGTTCATTTTAGAGATTTTTAGTGAAAGATCACAAAATTCCTCATCTCTAATATTTTCAATCATTTGATTTTGCACCACCATCCTTTCTTTCTTCAAATCATTTTTCTGCATTTTGATCGCCTCACTTTCAATAATTTTACAACAATACTCTTTCCCTTTCTGAACAATGACTTGAGTATCCTTCCACAAAATTTTTTCAAATCCTTGATTCTTAAAAGTGCTATTTTTCATCAAACTAAGACATTTCGCCGATTTATTAAAAGCAACTTGAGTATTTCTCAAGCTTTCAAGTTTATCCCTTGAAAAGCTAAAAGACCCTTTATCCAAGAACATTTATAATAATCCTAAAAACTATCCCTTTTACTCCTAACTAAAAAGTTGCTGATATCAGTTTGTTGAAGCCTCAAACAATGTTCATTAGCAAGATGCAGCAAAGTAACAAAACAAGCAGAAATCGAGACTTTTTCAACAAGTTTCTCTTTCAAGTCACCCTCGACAGCCTTGACGATTTGAACAAAGTTGCCTTCCGGGTTGACATCAATGATTTGTTTAATTGTTTCTTTTAAAGCCTTGATGTTCAAGTCCGGCTTTCCTTGTGGCCTGGGGTCGTTTTGAGGTTTCCAGGGGTATTCAAGCTCTTGAAGGCAAAGCGGGTCATGTACCACATGTCGATCTTCCTGTTGAAAACAACTCACAACAATAGTTTTTCCATGTCGAGTGAAAAGTTCTCCAAGTTTTTTCTCTTTATATCCTCTTTCAAGTCCTTCAAAATTTTTATCCTCTAAATTTTTTCTCTTTTCTTCCAATGAAAGATTTGCAGTGATTTCATCAAGTTCTTCAAAGTCTTCTATTTGAAGTAAGCAAAGAGGCTCCATTTCATTTTCTATCTTTTGTGACTCTTTTCTTTTCCTCTTCTTCGGCCGTGAAGTGACCCCTGCAGCTAAAAAGTCTTTCGAAAAAATGAGTTTATCAGAACTTTGAATGAAATCAAGAGAAAACTCTTGTGAAATCCTTTCATCAAATCCAAGAGAAGGTCTAACCAAGACTTCCTTTTCAAATTCTTCCTCATCATACGAAGCTGAGTCACTTTTTACAGACTCTTCAACATTTTCATTGATATTTTCCCAGACTTGTTTAAACTCAGAAGTTTTTACATCAATTTTTTTTTCATACTGAAGAAGTTTCTCACTTATTTCAATGTCGAGAAGTTGATACTCTGAAAAGTTCACAATTCCTTCTAAGTTCACCTCAGCCGCCGCGGGGAGGTCATGACTGCCGACTACCAAATCGTCAACATCGATGACAAGTTCAATACTTCCATTTACATTCGCATTGTTCATGATAAGGGTCGACATTCGTGCAGAGTCTGAAGTTCTGTTAACAGAAATAAGACAAGTGGGAGACTTGAGTTTATCTAAGTCTTTCATGTTGATGAGAATTTCGCAGTTTTCTAAAGTGTTTATTCCAAGAGATGTGAATTTTTTATACAAAATGGGGGGCTTTTCTTCTGAATTAGGGTCATTTTCAGCCGTTCGATTCACGTTGCCGAGAATTCTGAAGGTCTCTTCGTGCAGGTGGTCTACACAGTAACCGTAAATTCTTCCGCAGGTGTCGATGACTGAAGAGTAATAAACCCAACGGTCTTCTTCTGTTATTGTTTTCCAGTCAGTGAAGAGATTTTCGATTTCGTCGATTAGTCGATTTTCGAAGGCGTTTGTTTTGTTTACTTTGTTTTTTGATAATAATTCGACTGTTCTTTGGAATTTTTCAAGGGCTTCGTTGGTTTGGATTGCACTGGTTTTCATAATAATGCCATTATTCAAAGCGATTTCTTCTGTAAAAGATAAGCTTACTCTTACTCCTAATGAACTGCTTATTAAGGAAGTGACGAGTAATGATGACTCTTTGGTTTCGACTAACTCTTTGCATTCTGTTGCTGAACTCACCTTCCAGCCCATGGACTACCCAAAGGTAATGGAAGCCGTATGGGGATCTCTCCGAGCACCAAGACAAGAATGGAGAAGAATCCAACGTTCGCTTCTATTATCAGATATCCTGATGAAATTCGGTAGTTCTCGCTGCGTTCAAGAGCTCCGAGACTACCTTGACCGTTTCCGTCCTCTTCAAGAGTTCAGATACACGGACGAAGACATCGAGCGAGGTGCAATAATCCGCGAAAAAAGCAGATACCTCGTCGAGATCCTTTCAGACTTCACGAAAATCGAGCAAGAAAGAGAAATCGCAAAAAAACAGAAAAATAAATGTGTAGGGATGTCCCGAGATGATGTCTATCGCGGTAATTACAAGAAAAACACCAGTTATGAAGACGTGAAAGGATATTTCAATTATGAAATGGGAAAAAATCCACCAGCTCCTTTGAAAGAGACACGAGAAGAGCCGAAGGAAGAGAAAAAGGTGATGAATGTTTCGACGTCTCAGCAAAATTTTCAGGAACGTCCGAAACCCCCTTCTTTTGAACCTGCTACGGTACCTCAGCCGGTTTATAATCAGTCGCCAACGATTACTGCTCCGAACTTTGTACCTGCTCAGGTGGTTCAACCTTCTCCTGCTGTTTTAATGACGGGGGGAAATGGAGGTATTACAGGTAATAGTTATCAGAGTGCTAATACGGGATATCCTCAGCATAATAATCCGAATTATACAGGGTATTATTCAACTGGACATATTAATCAACCTGGATTTGTTCAGACTGGTCTCAGCGCTGGAGTCCCTCAGGGAACTACTCAATATGGGAACTATGGACCTGGAATTGTTCAGGGTGGTCCTTATAACCCTGGATTACCTCAAACCAACCCTTACAATAATCCAGGTTATCCCCAAAGCAATCCGAATTTCCCTTCTCAAAACCCTGGCTACCCTCCATCGAATGCACCTTATGCCCCTTCGACCCCAGTTTACACTGGAACAAACGCATACCCTTCATCAAACTATCCAGTCAACATACCCCCTTCATCACTCTACCAAGGCCCAGGCACTCCAACAGCTGCGAAATCAAACATCAAGCACAACCTTCCTAGCATGCAAGCCCAGGTAGAACCCGCGAAACCTCCTCCAAAATCAGTTGACTTGGAAAGTTTGTTGATGAACCTCGACGGACTTCAGCCTAATTCTAAGCTAAAGTAGAAGATTCTTAAATTTTTAAGCTTTTTTAGTAAAATTTGATATTTTTTTAAGTTATTTTAAGTATTGAAAGAATGGGATGTGCGGGAAATAAAGAAGAAATTGTTTCGATTAGTCCTAGAGAGATTTTTAGAGTTTTTGAAAATGTTGAGGATCCTTTTTTTGATAAAATTGTTGATTTTGGAGTGAAGGACTCGGAAAATACAGAAAATTTTATGAAGTTTGGATTTTTTGATGTTGAAGAACCGGGGCAAGGTGATCAGGCTGGATTTGTGAAACCTTTTAGAGGGATCTTTCAACCTCCAGATAATGTTTCAGAGATTTGTTATGTTCCTGGTGCTGAAATCAAAATTGAATATGTTTTTGGGTATTCGAGTGAAGTAGCTCGTCAGAATGTTTATTATGTGAGGAATTCTTCATTGATTGTTTATTCTGCAGGGACTTTGGGTGTTGTACTTAATGTATTGAATAATACACAACATGTTTTTGGAGGTTCTCCTGAGTATGGCCATGCAGGTGAAATAAGAGCATTAGCATTACACCCTGACAAAAACATAATAGCAACAGGAGAATTCAGCAAAAAACCCAAAATCCTAATCTGGCAATCGGAAAAAGTCCAACAAACTCTAAAAACCCTTCCCCTTCCCAAAAACTGCGAAGGTGTAACCTGTTTAAGTTTTTCCTCAAACGGTCAATTTTTACTCTCCTCACTTCAAACCTCCAACCAATTCCTTCAAATCTGGGACTGGGAAAAGTCAGAAAAAATCTATTCCCAAACTCTCTCAGTTAAAGCAATCCTAGACCTAAGCTGGAGCATAACTTCTCTAACATTCTCAGTAGTCGGTGAAAGATTCATCGGTATCTGGACTTCATCCTTGTCAAAAGTTTTCAACTTTTCAGAATGTTTTCCTGAAAAAGGTTTCTACGTGATCACTTGTGTGAAGTGGATAAAAAATCATGCATTTACCGGCTCAAAAGATGGAAAAGTCTGCAAATGGGATAAAAATGATTTGATGATATCTGAACAGGTTCATAGTCCTTACGCTGTGCACTGTATGATAGCGGATGACTCTTATTTATACACAGGGGGCAGGGATATGACAGTTAAAACATTGGATAATTTCCTTTATGTATTGAAAACTGTTCAACTTCAAAGCATTCCAAGAGCCATTGACTTCAGAGGGTCGAGGCTGTTGTGCGGTTTACTTGATGGAAGTATTTTAGAAGTGGATGATGATGTTAAAGTTCTAGTCAATGGTCATGGAGATGTTGTTTGTGGACTCGCTGTTTCAATGTCTAGAAACCTTTTTTTTACTGTTAGTAAAGACTGCTTTTTGAAAAGCTGGAATTGGGAAAGTAAAAGACTGGTTGAACAGATATACTTTGGTAAGTCACCTTTGGGAGTTGAATGTAAAGAAAGACCTAATGTTTTAGAGGTTCAGTTTGAATCTGATGCACTTGCTATCGGCTTTGATGATGGAACTTTGATGATTTTTGAAAGTGATTTGTTAAGGAAGAGGGAAATAAATCAGGTTAAAGATCCAATTAAGGCTTTAGCTTTTTCGAATGAATTTCTAGTGGCGGGGTGCAAGTCGGGCTTTTTACATATTTTTTCGGTGCCTGATTTTTCATTGAATTATTCACTGCAGATGGATTTTTCTAGTATAAAGTCGATTGACTGGTCGAAAAACTATGAAATCGTGCAGATTTGTAGTAATCATTTAGAAGTTGTTTATTTATCTGTTAAGAATGGAGAGAAACTTGAGAATTCAGAACCTCTTATTTTTAATGAAATCTGGGAAACGTGGACTAGTAGGGCTGGCTGGCATGTTGAGAAGATTTTTGATGATATTTCAGATTTTTCTTTTATCAAGACAGTCACCCGCAGCTGGTCCTGCAAGTTTTTAGCCTTAGGAAAAGACCTCGGCGAAGTACAGATCAGTTCATTTCCCTACAGACCGGGATGTCAAGAGCGAGTATACACAGGTCACAGTTCAAAGATCCATAATTTAAAATGGACAAAAAGCGACGACTATCTTCTATCCTGCAGTTCTGATAGACTGATAATTCAATGGAAGGTGGAGAAATAGCCAAACTTACATAATTCTAATTTTCATTCATTTTTACTATGAACTCAGCGAGATGACTCGAAATATGCGAAAACTGCGTCTTGCTTTTTTCCCTTAATTCAACCAGTTTATCATGTTCTTTTCTCCGAACCAGATACTCTTTCTTCTCTTTTTTCTTAATTCCACCGTCACGGGCATGAGCAATGTCTCTATAAAGTTCATTCGAAGTCGTTCTAAATACATTTGTCTTAATTTCAGCTCTTTCCACATGATTCGTCAGATGTTTTTTTATACTCTTCGTAAACTTTCCCTTTCTTTTTTCAGGAGGTAAACTTTCGCTGTTTTTTTCAGGAATTTTCTGTAATGCAAAAGGAGGGCTTCCATTATTTTTACCTTTATTTACCAAAACTGAGTTCAGACTTACTCGGCCGCGATCGATTATTGATGTTTGAGGTCGACGGTCAGTCATTAGGTCAAAAAAATAAGGGCTTTGGACTGCCTGGTCGGCAGTCAAACGCTTTTCGGGGTCTAGTTGAATTAGGGCTAAAATAAAATCGATTGCAATTTTTTCTATTTTGCCTGAATATCGCTTTTCTATTGACTCCAAGTTCTGGATTTTTGGAAGTTTTAGACCTGTGAAAGTCTTGCTTTTACTTAGGATTTCTTGGTGTAGGGGAATCAGTGGACCTAAGGATTTCTGGATGCAGTAGATTTGGTCTATGTCGCTTTCTCCTGGGAATAACGGCTGACCGTCGATTAGCTCGGCCATCATGCACCCTATAGCCCACATATCAACTGACTGAGTATATCTCGATCCAACCAGCAGTTCAGGAGCTCGATACCATCGAGTAGCAACATAATCCGTGAGTTCATCTTTCGGTCCTACCATCCTGGCGAATCCAAAATCACAAAGTTTTAAAGCCCCAGAGCAAGAAATAAGCAAATTTTCCGGTTTTATATCTCGATGAATGATGCTTTGATTATGACAAAATCCGATAGCTTTGATCAGCTGAAAAATGAGAGATTTTATCTTTTCTGGCTATTTAAAAATTACTGCGAGGCCATTAGGGTTCTTTTCAATCAGTTCTAAAAGGTTCTGGTCAACATATTCGAAAACAAGGTAAAGCTTTCCTTTTCTTCTGAAAGCTTCTTTTAACTGGACAATGTTTTCATGTTTTAACATTCGAAGTAGCTTCACTTCCCGGATGATTGTTTTTTTTACTACTTCGTCTTCTTCGGATCCTTTGAACTTTTTTATTGCAACTGTTTCTCCTGATTCACGGTTCTTGGCTTTTATTACTATTCCGTAGGCACCTGCTTAAAGTCTACCTTCTCCTATTAGGCCTGAGACTTCGTATTTGTTCATATATTTATTCGAGTTAATGGATTTTGGGGAAATTGTAGGATTAGATAAAAACTTGAATCATGTTTGGGTTGGAGATTTTTAAATATTAGTTTAGTTTTATTATTTGAGTTGTTGGGATTTAGTTAAAGGATGGGTTTTTGAGTTTTATGAGAGAAAGTACTGGAAATCATTTGAGAATTTCTTGATTATTAGAAAGTTTTGGTTATGATTGATTTTTCATAAGTTTTGAAGAAAAATTTTCTTTATTTTTGATGTTCAATGATTAGTTTTTTTTTTATTTAAGTTTTTTATTATGAAAGGATTGGGATTTGAATGAGGCTTAGGATATTTTTGAGTTTCAGAAGGTTTATTTAATATTGATTTTCTTTTATAGAAAAATTGAATAATCAGCATTAAAGGGCATTAATGCTTATTGATTTATACCAAAAATTTGTATTAACCAAGATAGTTGAAATTAATTAATAATTTTGATTCGAATATTTAGGTTATCGTTTATAAGAAATTAAGACAAAATAAATCGATTCATTCCTGCTTAATGAGTAGTATATTAGAATTTACTTGTATTAAATGTAACTAGATTTATATCCTATCCTGATTATCATAGTTCTTTGAATTATTTTATAAGTATCAAATAGATTATGTATTTAAACTAAATAATTATAATAAGTGTACCCTCCTGCTCATATATATTCAATATGTACTAAAATCACCTCTAAGTCTTTCTAGGTTAAAAGAATGGTAGTAAAAGCACTAAAATCAGTCTCAGATTTCTTCTATCCTTTCGTATAAATTAAGGGAATTTAACTACTAAATCATTTCCAACATCGCGACTAGGCCATTTCATCATTTTAACTGCGATTTCTTCATACTTTCCTATTTTTCTGCCAATCCTCATTTCAAGTTCTCTTAGATTCTTGTTCAAATTTTCCAGAGTCTTACATTTTTGATGTAATCCAAACGTCGAAGTTATTCCTGATTTTATTTTGCAAAGTTCAGGACAAGTTCTGAGTAAAATCTCTAGCTTTTCCCTTGACTTATGAGCTTCTTCATAAAACTCATCATCAGTAAATTCATCAGAGTCGTTATCAGAAATCTCAGATTTTTTGATTTCTGACTAAGTAATTCTTACTTCTGTAATCTGGAATGATTATTTTCGGTTTTTTTTCAGCTTTAGGCAGATTCGCAGGTCGTGCGCGTTTCGATGGGTTTTGTAAGACGATGATTTCCGCTGAAGGTTCGACTGACTTAACGATCTTTTGCGTGTTTATCAAGAACTCTGAGATGGCTGACTTGATTTTTAGAAGCTTGGCTTTCTTGTAGGTGCTCATAAACCAGATATTATAAATAACCAATCAGATTTACTTTAGACGGTTAATGGAAAAGTATGGGGATAGGAGCAAATGGCTTTTTGAGAGGGAATTGAGTGGAAATTGAAGATTTATTTGTTTTAAGGAAGAGATGATGATTTGGCTGGGATTTTTTTATGGAAATTTGATGATTTTTTTAGGATTGAAGTCTTGAGAAAATTTAGAAATCTTGAGAAAAATTAGAAATTACTGATATGATTTGTTTGTTTAGCAAAGAATTGATTATTAGTGATGTTTTATTATTGTTCCTTGAGGATAAGAAGAAAAATTATGAAAAGTTAAGTTTCATAAATCTCGTAGTTAAATTTAATAAAATTCACATAAATCCCTTACAGAATCAATTAAACCTTAAAAAACCTCACCTCACATAAAAATAAATAATAATAATCCTCTAAATCCCCTACTCTCTCATATTTAACACAATTCATAACTATTCCAAATTAAAGTGTTTTCTTCCTCCCTTGATAATCTGATTAGTCGATTTAAACTGTGAACTAAAATTCTTCTGATGATACCCTTGTCTAACAGTGTTTAAAATATTCTCAATTCTCTGATCAAGTATAATTTTTTTCGAGTTTTCTTCACCATTCTCCCTTCGACTTTTTCCCTCATCAAAAAAATTCCTTCCTCGTTGAGGTGACAAAGACCTTTCTCCTAAAATTTGATTCAAACTTTTTTGTTTCGAAGTCAAAACAAGTCCCCAAGACTCAGTCAAAGTGACCCTCTCAGATTTTTCCTTTTCCATTCTTTTCTTCTCAAAATCATGAAAATCCGAGACATCCTGTTCAATAATACTTCGAACTCTCTGATGTTCCTGAAGCTTTTTTCTATCATCAAGAACTGATTTTTCCACAAGTTGTTTATCAAGATGTTGTTTAAACAAGTTCATTTTCGACTTTTCTCTTAACCTTCTCTCATCTTTCGGAGTGGTTTGTCTGTTAGGAAAAGGAGAAAAGTTATTCGAGATCCATGGAGCCCTTCTCGATACTTTTTCCTCAGAATTTTTCGTTTTCGCTTCTTTTATCTGTTCTTGAAGGTCCTGAAGATATTTCTTCTTATCAGGTGATTTATACTCAGGGACAAAAAACTCCTTCTCAGGAGAAATTCTAATTTTTCCTTGATTTTCAACTCGTCTCTGTATTTTTTCCAAAGTCTTAACAAAAGGCACTTGTGCGATTTGTTGACTATCAGGTAAAAGTTTGAACCAAGCACACATTTTTATCAGTCTTGGAATCTACTACTCTTTAACTATATTAGTTCTTTCACTTACATAAATGCCGTCCAAGAATTTTCTCACGTCCTTCTTCTTCGCTGCACACGACTGTTGAATCAGCGCAGCACTCAGTGAAACAAGCTCCAAGTCATTTCCTTTTAGAATCAGTTCGTCTTTCATTGCGTCGCTTTTCTCGATTGTCACTCCTGAAAGCATTTTGATCTTTCGAACTCGTCGCTCGCCGATGAAGTTTCTGATCTCGATCGATGACTTGTCGCTGGGGATGTTCACGTTGATTGGGAAATGGGCGTAGACCAGTCTCATGTGGTATTGGTAGCCTTTGATCACTCCTGTGAATAGGTTCTCGATCACGGAGAGAACACTTTTCACGCATGCTGCTTGCTTTTTGTTTGTGAACCAGCTGTCTACTTTCACGGATTTTCCGTCGTCAAGGATTTGAATGTCGACTGGAACGTGTTTGAATGATTTTGACAGCTTACCTCGAGGACCTGTGACTGTCACAGTTCTGGAGTGGGCAGTTATGGTAATTCCTTCCGGGACTTTTACCTTGTCAGTCTTTAGAAGTTGTCTCATACTGCCAATAATTATTGTCCATGTTTTTGGATGGAAGAGTAATTGTTTTATGTGGAACTTTAGAAGATTGGAATTACTAAACTCTCTTAAAAAATCACTCAAAATCAGAATTCAAGTCAATTTTAACAAAAATTTACATTCTAAGTGATTTAAGTATAGATTCTTTAGATTCTAATAAAATTTTCTTTTTTTCTAGTAAAGTTTGAAGATGCTTCATCAAAAACTCTTTTTCTGAATTTTTTTCTGATTTCTCGATAAGTTCAGTTTGATGTTTCGAAATTGATTCGAAAATATTCTCGATTTCAGAATTTTTCATAGTTTGAGCAAGGCTCTGCTTGTTTAAACTGCAAGAAAGTGCTTCAAGTTCAGATCTTTGTGTGTTGAGAGTATGACTCAACTGAGATAGATTCATTTCTAAATCTCTTAAAAAATTCTCTTTTGATTCAAGAAAAGTTGCCAAGTCTAAGAGAGATTCTTCTTTTTTCTGAATTTCGTTTTCTTTTATTATCAAAAGCTGGAATTTTTGTAGTAATTCTGTCTGAAGATTGGAAATCTCAGTGTTTTGAGACTGGATATCTGATTTAGAAGCTAAATCCAGTGATAGTTGTTTAATCACCTCATCTTTTTCATCGCTGATCAATTTCAATCTCTTAATTTCCTCCCCCAATTTTTTTTCTTCAACTTCAAAACCCTTAACTTTCTCCAAAAATCGAAAATTCTTAACATCCTCATTTTCAAAATCCTTTGCGCTAAAATCCCTTTTGTCTTTTTCTAAAATATAATTTTCTTCAAGTTTCTCAAGTCGACTTTCCCATTCCTTCAAAATTTCTTCTTTAATAGCCAACCCCGATTTTTTTTCCAAATATTTTTGACTAAATTGTTCTTCTTTCGCCTTGAGTTCCTGCTGAGACCTTAAAATAATATTTTCCCTTAAAGCAAACTTTTCCATCATCTTATCCTTAATCTTGTTTTTCAAATTTTTCTTCTGAAACTTGAACTCCTGTTGAAAACCTTCAACTTTCCCCATTTTTTCCTCATAATCCTTTTGCACCATTTGCAACTCTTTGATTTTTTTCTGTGATTTTCTATTAAACCTTTCAACTTTTCTTTGAAGTTCATCTTTTTGATTGAAAATTCCTTCTTTTTCAGCTTTTAAAATAATTTCTTCTTCTTTCAATCTATTTGCTTTGATTTCAAGAAGACTAGTCATTTGTTTGAGGTACTTTTTGCCAGATTCATGTTTTTCTTGTAGTGCAAGATTTGACTTTTGCATTTCGGTTAACTGATTTTTTAGCTTTAAACAGTCTTCACATATCTTCAAGCCTGCTGAGTTGCGAAAGGTGAACTCGGCTCGGCTTATGCAGGACTTGTTGCTTGGGTCATAGGAAGACCGCGTGCTGAAGATTGAGTTTTGCTCTGAAGACTCTTCCCGATGTCGCATTGGAAGGTTTAAAAGTCTTGGTTTTTTTAGAATTGTTGAGATGTCGACTTGGGACTGAGACATGATCAGTTATTACTATTTATTCGTGCTTCTAGTATAAATTCCTTAATAATATAAGAAAGAAGGTGACTCTGGAATGTCGAAGTATAGGGTGTCTGATTCTTCTGGGAAACAAAGGAGGTTTGGAATTAGGGTTTCAGCTTCTCCACAGTCGAAACCTTCGCCTTCACCTACTTCTCCGCCCCATTCAACAGAGACTCCATTAACAGAATTTTTGATAGTTTTCGAAGCTTTTCTCTGCATACTTTTCCATCGATTTTTTACTTGATTTTCAGTTCTTCCCGGTAGTAATTTAGAGATAATGCTCCATTTATTTCCTATTTTGGCTTGATTTTCAATGATAATCTTCTCTTCTTCTGGGCTCCATTCAGTTTTTTTGAGGCAAGGGTCAAGATGATTGAGCCACCGTTCTCTGCAGTGCTTGCCCTGCCTGAAGTTGTTTCCGTTGTGGAAGACTTCATTGATCTTATTTGAAATCAGGGTCCATTTCTTCGAGCCTTTATATAAAATCAGCTCTTCCAACAACTTGTCCTCTTCAGCTGACCAGTCTTGTTTGGAGGCTTGCTTTGATTTTTCTGCTGGAAGCATCAAAGGAATGAAAGAGTTGGTTTTTGGGTCAAGTTTGCATACAACTAGCCAGGAACCGTCTTCAAGTTCGATTGGCGATTTGGAAGACTTTAGAAAATCGGACATTATTTTTATTGGATCTCAGTTTGACTATGTCAGGTTTGGATGAGGGAAAATTGAGGAATGTTTATTGGATACAAGAGTAAACTTTAAGATAATTTGAATTGATAACTTTATTTTAGGATATGATGTAAATAAGAGAATGTAGTATTTTATGTAACTTAATCTGACTCATTCAACCACAATTTATCAAAAATAAACAAAAGCCACACAATTTCATTTAAAACTCTTCCTTCAATAATCATTTGTAAAATTATAAAAAAAAAATACTCCCTTCCTACTTATCCTCTACTTATTAAATAACTACTAGCCCAACATATTCAAAAGTCTTTCAATAGCCGCATTGACATTCCCTCCAGTGGCCTGCAGTGCTTTAATATTAGACTCTTCATTAATAAATCCCATTTCTTTCATAGACTGCAGTTGATTTGCATAAACCTCTCTCAAGTTTTGACTATTCGATGAATTTTGAGCAGGAGGGTTAAACATGTTAAACATCGGATTACTCCAAGGGTTAGCGAAAGGATTTGCCTGAGGTGTCGAGGCTGGATTCAAAGGTGGGTTATTCTGAGGCATGTTCATTCCGCTCATCATCTGCATGAAAGGATTCATAAACGGGTTGCTTGGTTGAGACGGGTTCATGGCTCCAAAGGGGTTCCCAGGCTGAGGGTTTCCAGGTACTCCCGGGTTATTAGAGGCTGGATTCATCATCATCTGCATAAAAGGGTTGTTCATGAAAGGGTTGTAGTTTTGTTGAGGGTAACTTGAAGGGTTTGGAGCACTTGAAGGGTTTGGAGCACTTGAAGGGTTCGGCACATTTGAAGGGTTCGGCACATTTGAAGAGTTCGGCACATTTGAAGGGTTCGGCACATTTGAAGGATTCGGCGCATTAAAAGGATTCGGTGCACTTGAAGGATTCCCAGGATTCATTCCGGACATCATAGCCATAAACGGGTTATCAAAAGGATTCACAAAAGTATTCTGCGACTGACTCGCAAAAGGTGAGCTAGTCCCTCCTCCAGGAGCAGGAAACGACGAAGTATCTCCAGAGAGTGGTCCAGCATTACTGCCCAAAGACATTCTCTGCAGCATTCCTTTCATCTGTTCAATAGCAGCAGGGTTGCTCATCATATCAAGTACTCCAGGGTTACTTTCAGCAAGTCTTCTTAAAGTCGGATTAGAGTTGATCATATGTTGACGCATTTCAGGGTTGCTCATCATTTGCTGCATGGAGTTCATGACCATGTCTCTCATCATCGGGTTTGCCATCATCTGAGAAATCATCGCCATTTGATTGGGGTCGATTTGAAGGTCGTTCTCCAATTGCATTGAGTCTAAATCGTTCATCATGCTTCTTGCTTGGTTCATCACGCCGAAGTGGTTCAGACCGTGAAGAAGACCTGCCATGTTCCCTGCGCCTGAAGAAATTGGAACTGGTCCTGGAGTCTCTATATTCTTTTTTAACTCTTTCACGGCGTACAGCGATTGGTCTGCTTGAAGGGATAACACGTCTTCATCGGTTTTTAGAATTTTTCCTTTGAATATCAACTTTAGATCTACTTGCTCGTTGATCTTTAAACGACATTCTTGCTTTAGCTCTTCTAAAGTGCAGGTCTTTGAAAATTCTATTTCGTATTCAGTTTGGGTACTTGTCAGCTTTAGACGCATTTTGATCTTGTCAGATTCCATTTTTAGAAAGGGTTAAATGGATTTGGAAGGTTTGGAGGTTTTGAGTTTTGGGTTTTGGTTTGGAAGGGGGTTTAGAGGGTTTTGGAATTGATTTGAGATTAGGGATGTTGATTAAGTGGATGTTTTTGGGTTGGCGAGTATATTAAATGAATATCTTGATTTTTTGTATTAGAATAGTATCAAGAATGAGGATTATAGAAATTAAATGATCAAAATCATAAAGAATGATAGCTAAATCTGGTGAATTTGTAAAAATATTCAAAACTCTTTACAATTTTCTACTAAATTCAAACATAATCAAGTTTAAATTCAAATGTTAAACTTAAATAGGACCAAAGTCTCCAGATGGAGATATAAAAAAATTATTCCCCAATCATACTATATCCAAAATTCACAATTTTAAATCTTAAAAGTTCATTTTTCTGATATCTCAAATCAAAAAATATTCTTAAAAGTTCACAAATAACCAAACCCTTTAAAACCAAAAATTTCAAAAACCCTAATTCACCAAAAACATTCCCTAAAAACCATCCAAAAATCCATAACCCAACATCTTTAACCCTCCACTAACCCAATCCCTGAATCCTATAAATAATAATGAAACTCCTGATATTGTCAATATTTCTGTTCTCAATAGCTCATTCCCAAAAAAGCGGAAGTATTTTCAACACTCTCTCAGAGCCAGAAATAGTAAACGAGGACCCAAGCGACCCATCGACATCAAGTTCAAGCGAAAGTGGAGCCCCATTAACATCAACTTCGACATCAAAAACAACAGGTTCCGACGAAGTGACCTCAACTCCTTCAGAAGACCCTCAAGGTGAAGACGACCAAGTCCCAACAGGCGACGGTTCCTTATCCTCTGAACCTTCATTATCCAAGGAGGACTCCAGCAGTTCCTACAATGAAGAAGCTGAAAAAGAAGAACTTTCAGCTGAAAACGAAGAATTAGAGTCTAACATAAACTCATTAGAAACTGACATAGCAGCGACTCTTCAAGAAATCGAGCATTACAGGTACCTAGAAGCTGAGATTTTGAAAAACTACGCGGAAATTATGGAAAACCTGACAAGACAAATTGAAGAACTCGAAGAAAGCACGTCAGTTAGTACTTCGACCAGCACATCAACAAGCACTTCAGAAAAAAACACAGAAGGATCAACTTCAGCAAAGCAAAGTTCTAGCCAGGCTTCAGTCGTTGGGATTTACACTGATTCAGATGACGATGAAATCCATTACAACTCTCAAGAAGTGTCGTTGATCATCATCTCAGTCATCGGACTAGGCTTTTTATTTCTCTTGTTGCATAACATTCGAAAATTCTGGCTTCTTTTCCCAACAGTTGAAATGCATCACGGAGTTTATACTTTACTCGTCGATGCTACTATTTTAGTGTTTATTTGGTGTATCACTGCAATTTTAGAGTACCTGGATTTATTTGATATTGATGTTTATACTATTTTAGTCGGACTCGTCATTTTTACTTTTTTTTGGCTTGTTTTTGGACTTTGGGTGTTGTTTGTCATCAACTTGCAGAGCCAGAAGTGGAGAAATATTGAAAGAAAACTTGCTGCTGGGCAGGAAAAAGATGTGGATTTGGAGTATGCTACACTTCGACAGCTTTTTATTACTCCGGTTTATACTCCACCTGCAACTGAATGTGAATTAAGTCCGAGCTTTGACTTTGCGGTTTATTTAAGCAAGGGACTTGGACAGGTCGTTCAGAATTCTTTGAGAATCACTTGGATTGGGTATTTTTTCATCATTTTTTGTATTATTTTTTGGAGGACTCTTGCTGAAAATAGTCAAAATCTGGAAATTTTCTCGTTGTGGATACTGCCTGGAGTACTTTTTGTTGTTATTTTGATTTTGTTGTTCAAGATGAATAGGATATTTAGGTCACTTGTACCTGAATGTGATGATTTTGAGATTTCTTTGTCGAAAAATCCGAGTGAAAAGGAGATTAGGTCGAGAATTCCGAAGCCGGGTTACCTTCAGAAGAGAATTCCAGAAGATGTTACATGTCGATTCCTCTGCATCCGTTTCAACCCATTCAAGCTAACCTGTGCCTGGTTATTTTTATCGCGTTTTCCAAACCGTCACGAGCTTCAATTTTGGTTCGACTCATACGGTCCAACATTTCTCTCAATAATGATTCAAGTGATATCAGTTCTTCACACCCTCTGGATGACAGCAATAGTTCTTTTTTACTTTCCAGTCTTCATCGACGAAGCCGAGTCCTACGGCATCTACCTTGTCTTATTAGGTGTCTCAGTTTGGCTCATAAACGGTTTTTACTTCTTCCCAAAGCTTCTAGTCAACTTATGCCTCGTCAGCAAAGTCGAGTTAATGAAAGACCGAGTCTTGATAGATGAAACAGTCGACTTCATCAAAAAGCAGATGATTGACAAGACTGTTAAAATTTACAGACAACTTAAAATGATTTATCGTGAAGTCAAAGGAATGGAAGAAGGAGAAGAAAGAACGGAAATTTTAGATTATATGAAAAAAATCGCTGAGGAAGTCTTTTTGCTTTATGCGGATAATGAGAGGCTTATTCATGCTACGCAGATTGATGATGTTCTTGGACTTATTGGAATTCGACTTAGTGAAGATGAACTTAGGCTGTTTGCAAAGGAATGTTCTCCTGATAAGGATAATTTCGTTGATCTCAGAGGATTTTTAATCGCTATTGAAAGGGTTTTGTATGGATTTGACCTTAATCCTGCTGATGTCGTTAGGTATGTTCTTGTTAATTATTTCAAGAAAGCTAGGAAAATGACCATTGCTGATCTTACTGATTTCTTTGATGAGTGGAGCTGGCATTTTAATGAGGATATTTTGAAGGACTTTTTACTTGAAAGTGAAACTCTTGCTGATGAGGCTGGACAGTTTAGGATTCATGATGTTGGGAATATGGTTAAGGTTCATGTGGAAGCTTGTCCTAAATAAGATTATAATTGTAGGAAAGTTGATTAGAATATTTTAAGTATCTATAATCAGATCTATTTTTTATATTAAAGAAGTAATCAAGTTTTCTATATTGAGAAAACATATAAATTTTTTAATGTTTTAAAGAAATTTCATAGCTTTGTAAAACTTTGACATTTTTATCGGGAAAACAATCCTCAGCACTTTAAATGATTAAATGTTAAACTATTTTCATTAACTTAAAAAAACTGAATCCATTCCTGAATCAAGAATAATTCTCGAAAACTATCCTATTTCATAAAACAATAAAACATCTATTTCATCAAATCACTCTAAAACTATGAAAAATTAATAAATCACTCTAAAACTATGAAAAATCCATAAATCACTCTAAAATTATAAAAAATCAATAAATCACTCTAAAATTATCAAAAATCATTAAATCACTCTAAAATTATGGAAAACATCGATGTTCTCTGCATAAACTGCGAAAACATGATAAGTCTCGACAAGATATCTCTTCACTCATCAATCTGCCTAGCTCCAACAGCCTACATCCTAAAGCTAAACGATACAAACCCTTCAAAAATGCTAGATTTCCGTCTAGACAAGTTGAAATGTTCTCTCGAATGCATTCTTCAAGAGAATTTAAAGCCTTTAACCATTCCAGAAAAGCAAATCTTCTCATCTCTAATCGAATTATCCTCAGAAGTCCTGAAACTCAAAGACCTCTCAAACGAAAATCTTGAAAATCTTGAAAAAAGTGAAAAAATCCAAGTCCAGATGAATTCTTTTTCATTTGAAGACGTTTCTCCCTGTGTGACGATTTACGCAGAACGATTGAAAACGATGGCGAATCAGAAAATAATGAATTTGAAGCACGAGGCGAAACTTCTCGAAAGCTCCATGAGTGTCGGACTCATGATCAGGCAACGGCAGAGTCAATTGGAAGGGCTTAACAAGGAAATCATGAAATTTAAACAGTCCGCTGGCGATTTGGATGGGATTTTGGAATGTGTTGATATCAACTCGGTTGTTGATGATTTAAATTCTAAGAGAAGTGCAAGTTCTAGTGTTCTTTCACCGAAAGATGCTGGAAGATTTGAGACTGATGAATTGGATTTAATGTTTAAGGATCAAGAAAGGGCTAATAAGGAAAGGTCTGCTCAGGATTTGCAGAAGTATTTTTATTCTAAGTGTCTTGTTATGAAACTTGGGTTTTCTTCTAGGGACCCGGCACAGTTCATTCAAATTCCGGACCTTTACAGAGCTGTCAGACAATCAGGACTAGCTGTCGAGAAATGGGAAGAGTATATCCGAGAACAGTTCAATAATCCTCAGACTTGGGTTAAAAAGTAGTGTAAAAAGAACTAAGATATTAAAGATTTATGTTAACTACTGCACCAAGAGTCTTCAACAACTTCTCGCACCCTTCTGTTGTACTCTCTGGTGTTGTCATTGTAAATTCTTGCTGCTTCACTGTTCGCTGGTGAGTTCGGGTTCGGGTCGCAGAGTAGACTTTGAATAGATGTAAGAATCGCCTGCACATCATAAATCGGGGACCATTGGTTCTGAAGGATGTCTAAACATATTGTCCCGTCGTTATAGACTGAATTTTATTTACTGTTTGGGTGGAACATCCTCGTAAGAAACTTAACAGCAGGTGCCTTATTCGGAAAGTCTTCAGAAAATTCAACAGTCAATCTAAAAGTACCTCCTTCCCAAGGAGTATCTTCAGGCCTTCCTAAACCTTACCCAAAAATAACCGCATTCCAAAGCATGATATTATCCGAGCTAGGAGCAGCAGATATTCCATCAATAGCATCAGCCTGAAGTTTCTTAAGATCTCTAATAAGCCTTCTTCGAGCAGGTGTAGTCATATTTATCTGTAAATCTTATTAAAATTCTTTAAAACCTGTTTAAAAACCGACTCTCTTCCATTCAACATCTTCAAACATCTAAAAACCTGGGCCACTGAAGCCTTTCCACAAAGTTCTTCTAAAAACTGCTGAGCTTTCTCAGGACAAGGAAAATCCCACAACAAGTAAGTCATTTTTTTCTTACTCGCAGAAGCCGCAAGCCACTGAATGACGAATTTGAGTTCATCATCTCCTGAAAATGCTCCACATCCCCATCTTCCAGTAGCGACTGATTCAATATCATTTTTTTTTTCATAAAAAAAACCTGCAAAGGCCTTGTCTAGTTCTCTGATTATCATTTTCAGTCCAAACTGCTCTTGGGTCCTGTTTGAGAAGTCAAGTGCGTCGATCACGGAAATCACTGAGTTGTTTTGAAAGTTTTCGTTTAGGAAGATGTTTTCTTTGAAGTCTTCGATGAATTCGAATGAGTTTTTAAAGCCGGATGTTCTGTTAAAGCGCTGAACGCCGGTTATGAAGATGGACTCTCGGTCTTCCAGCTTCTCGGTGAAGAGAAGAGCGACGAGGGGCTCCATGTGCTTGAAGAACATTATTTCTTCTTGAACGGTACCAGAACCTAATGCTCCTCCTCCGATGTACTTGTTTGCGAAGTCAATCATTAGATGGTCGCGGTAGTCTTCCGTGCAGTTCTTTTCGGATATTAAGTCGACTGGATAGAGATTTTGAGAATTTGAATCCCAGTCTGGCGGTCTTGATAAGTGTCTTCGAGAAAACTCGAGGTTAAGGGGGTCACAGCAGGATTGACGGTGGAAGTAGTTTAGAGAACATTTTATTTTGGCTAGCTTGCTATCGAGGTTGCGGTTGCCTGGATCACTAAAAACTCTTGTAAAAGTATAATCCCTCGGCAGGTCAAATCCCGGTTCCTGCTTCGGAAACACACAAAAAAACATCAAAGCAAGCAACGACCGTATCTGCAAGCTATTCAAAACAACCGACGCACTAGAATACCTTGCAAGAATTTCAATAGGCTAAATAATCCTTACCTGCGTAAACAAAAATTCAGCTTCCAAGGCAAAAGCAGCGATTTTCGCAAAAATTTCAAGAGTCTCTCTCGATTCATACAACTCAAAAAATCGACTCAAAACTGAAATATCTAAAGTTTCAGCCCTTTGAATCCTGCATGCGACGATATTTTCATGAATCGTTTGAAGAATCGACTCAACTGTGCAATTTTGCATGTTTGCGATGAGGAAAAGATGAGGTTTTCGTGAAGTCCAAAGAGAATGAGTGTGAATTGGAAGCCTCAGGAAACTTTTTTTTGGGTTATTTTGAGCTTTTGGATAATTTTGTTGTTTTTCTGTTGGAAGATTGGAAGATGGGATTGAATGAAGGCTTTCGAAAGGTGGATCTGGTTCTAAATAGTTTATTTCTGGGGAATCTGGTAAAATTGGAGTTGAATTGTCGAAGATGTCTTCGAAATTTTGGTAGTCTTCGGATTGTTTACTTGAGGTTTCGGAGGGTGGAAGGTAGGAAATGTTTTGAAGGACTGCAGGTGGATTTCTTTTTGGGTGAAGGTTAAAGAAGTCATCCAATTTTTTTTGATGCATTTATAAGTAAACAGAAATGAATAGAGCATCGAGATAAAAGTTTTAAATGAACTTTACTTAGATTAATTAAAATATGCAGTTAATTATTAAGTGAAATGTTTCAAAAGAACTTCACTTATCTCATTCAATTCAAAGTTATAAAAATCTTCAAAAACTTCATTAAAACACACTCATCTCATAAAAATCACTGATTCAAACCACTCAATCATTTCATTAAAATTATAAGAAAATCTTCAAAAACTTCATTAAAACAAACTCATCTCATAAAAATCACTGATTCAAACCACTCAATCATTTCATTAAAATTATAAGAAAATCTTCAAAAACTTCATTAAAACAAACTCATCTCATAAAAATCACTGATTCAAACCACTCAATCATTTCATTAAAATTATAAGAAAATCTTCAAAAACTTCATTAAAACTACCTCACCTCATAAAAAATCATGATTCAAACCACTTAATAAACTCCAATGCAAAAAGAAATCCAAGACCTAGAAAATGAAAACACAAACTTAAAAATTCAGCTTCTCGAAGCCCACGCAATAATTTCTTCTCTACAACAAGAAAACCAGTCCTTAACAAAACGTTTAAATTCCTTTAAAAACGAGTCATATCTTTCCTTCGACAGTACATTCGTGACAAGTCAGTTCCAAGAGACGATCTGTGAGAACTGCGATGAGCCTGTTGCGAGTCATTCTCTCGAACTTCACCAAATTCAATGTTTTAAGCAATTAACTCGATGTCCTGCCTGCAACGAACGAGTCCAGGTCTTAGACATGCAGAGTCATTTCAAATCACGATCTGGAACTTTAGTTGAAATGGAAAAAGACATTGAAAGAGGCGATATTGAGTCGTTTGAAATGAAAATGGCTCATGGGGCTCGCGTTGATTTGGTTTCTGAAGACTTTTTAAACAACTCCTTGATTCATCTTGCTGTCAGGTATTGCAAACTTGAGTTTATTGAGTATTTTATTAAACGTGGAATTGATATCAATGTCAGGAATGCATCTGGAGAAAGTCCTTTACATTTGGTTTGTGCCAAGTCTAAGGATATTCTTATGGTTAAGTATCTGGTCTCTAAAGGTGCTCAGTGGAAAGTTAAGAATTTTTTAGGGGATTCTTGTGTTGATTTGGCGAAAAGGAATGGATTTCATGAAGCCGTTTTGTTTTTTCAGCAGATTATGCCTTGCCGTCCTTTCTCAAGCATGAGCAGGACATTAAAAAATGATAAACTTAATTAACTTAAGATTTTTCAAGTCTTCCTCCTGCCTTCTGAATGACTTCACCAGCAGAAAGAGCTCCAGCTTCCATCGCATACGCCAAAGGAGTCTGTCCAGTTTCATTAACAGCATTGACAAGTTCTCTTCGTTTCCTCAGAAGAATCCTGCAAATCTCATCATGTCCTTCTCGAGCAGCAAGATGAAGAAGAGTATCTCCAAACTTATCCCTGACATCAACAGGAACATTTTCAGCCAAGATTTCAAAGACCTGCTTATGTCCTTCTTCAATTGCGTAATGGACTGGAAGTTCTCCGAACAGATTTGGAGTCTGTTTCACAGAACTTATTAAAAACTGCACCATTTCAACGTTTCCTCCTTTTGCAGCGTAGTGAAGGACTGAGTCGTTGAATTTATTTGAGTAGTCAAGCGGGACTGACTTTTTGAAATAGTTGAAAATGTTTATCAGGTTTAGACGGGCACTTTGCATGAATAACTCACCTGCTGGCTTACCTGCTACTTGGATTCCGTGCTTTTTTAAGATCTGCTCGGCTTGGAATCTGTCTTGGACCTCTCCTTCCATTTAATTAGATTTAAAATTAATCAGGGATGCTTCGTTGAAAATCATCTCGAAGTCGTTTGGTTGGCTGCACTCGTGAGGGAATAACTGATCTACTGTCAATGCAAAAGCGTTATCAAGCATTTTCGGAATAAGTACCGACAGATAAGGACTACTAAGTTCCAAACAAGGATTAGTATTAACCTCAATAAGCCAAACCTTAAACTCCGAGTCAACCATGAAGTCATATCCAAGGACTTCAAACGAATGAAGTTTCCTGGTCGGTTCAATTTTCATATAAGCAGCAAAAACAGTATCAGTAACAAGAGCCTTAATCTGAGGTAAAGCCGTTTCAAAAAAGTTCATCCCAGGGTGTTGTTCATCAAGATATTCCTGAAACTCTAAATAAGACAATTTATTCCCAGCTTCATGTTTTCCATAACTACTTCCATGTTTCTGAACAGCATCATTTGTTAGATGAATAAACCGATTTTCCACATTTTTAATATTAAAGTCCACAGCTGAAGTCCTGAGGTATCCTTCTTTATAGAAAAAACCTTGAATATTTCCCTGAATGCAAGAAATTACTGAGTAAACCCGAATATCAAATTTTCGACCTTTGTACAAAAAAGGGTTTTCGATGTACTTCTGGATAATGAAGGTCCTGTCGTATTCACAGTCGTAGTTGCTTATCGCCTCGATCACCTGGTCAAGTCTTGAACATACATTGATCCCTATTCCTCGATTTGTGCATTCCCCTGGCTTTACTATCCATACGTTTGATGATCCTGTCTTTTGAAGTTCTTTGAATTTTGAGAGAAATGATTTGAATGTCGAGTCATAACTTCCGTATGATACGTGAAAGGTTAATGGAATCTTTGTAAATGGGTTTATTCCCATGCTTGTGTAGTATGAATGCATGTTGAAAAATAAACGCTTTTTGGATGTTAGTTCTTTGTTTTCTGAAAGCTTGTTGTAAAGCTTTTGCTTTGAACTTATTAGGGACTTTGGGGGATGGATTTGACGGTAGTGGTTTGATGGAAGCATTGATGGTAGTTCATGACTCACCTCCAAAACCGAAACATCCTCAGAAGGTTCAAAGCAGTTCATAGCTTCAATAATCGAGTTATTTTTCAGTGCAGTCCAGGAAAAATTCGCACTGACATGTGAATAAACTCGTTTCCACCTAGTCCTCGACTTCATAACCCTAGAAATCAAAGCTGAATTATTCCCAGGTCCAACAAAGTACTTAAAACTCGAATCCTCATCATCCTTGCAACAAATTCCATTAGCCTTCTGTAAAAGTTGACTCAAAGTATCTTGTTTAGTTTTAACCCTGATTCTTTTCACTTTCGGTGTATTAAACTTCTTCCTCAATGCAGTGCGAGTCATTGCCTGAGTCTCATTCAAAGCCGTATTCGCGCGAAGAGGCAGTCCATAAGTGGAAGAATTTCCATTTACGTTAGGATTCGACATGCATTTATATATTTTAGCTCCTGATTCAAGTTCAAAAGTCTCTGCAATTGAAACTTTTCCTAAAGTTTTGTAAATCGGAAATTTTGAATCATTTTTCGTTGTTGAAGCTGAAACTAACAGTTTTGAGATGTTGAGGGTGGAAAGGGTCTTGTCTAAACGTGAGAGATGGCCTTTGGGAGTTGTGCGTTGGTAGATTTCTAAGGAATTTACACGGGTTTTTGATTTGCTTTCGGATAAAGCTTGGATGTGTAATGGTTTCCCTGTGATTGATAGGTTTAGAGGAGATGTCTCTCTTATGAGAGATTTTTTTTCCATTTATTCAAGAATGGATTTTTAGGGTTGAGATGTTTGGAAGTACTTGAATCGATTAAGGCTTGGTGAGGTTAGTGTTTTAGAGAGATTATTTAATTGGGTGATGGAGGTGAATAAAAATATCAAGAAATTAGTTAAAAATCTTGCAGGATATTTAGGTTTAGAATTTATTTTAGTGTGGGATGTTTAGTTTAAACTTAGTTAATATTTAATTCGGAATTATTGGAAATTATCATGAATTTTAACAATTCGCGAAAAGATGAAATGCTATTTTTAAGTAGTTTATATGATATAGTCGATTTAATCAAATCACTTCTTCGAATCCAACACCTTCTTTCAACTACTTCACCAAATCAAATAAAAAGCTCCTCATCATTCTCTAACTACTTTTCTTTATTAACCCTTTTAACGATGTCAGATTCTAATACTCGAGAATTGGAATGGTTCGACCTAGAAACTCGAATGCGAGAACTTCTTTACTTCCAGTTAGAACCAGTCATCGTCAAAGCAAAAGAAGACCGAGAAAGTCACAGCTCCTTAAAACTTTACTGCAAGTCACTCGAAAAAAGACTGAAAGACCTTGAAACAGTAGTTTTAGGTGATAAAACCGCAGAAACAGCGATAGTCGAACTCATAAACCGATGCGCTGAAATCGACGGAAACTCAAAAAAACAAATCGTTCGACTAGACCAAGAACTACTACAAATCAGGGAAAACATGAAAAAAACTGATTTTTTGCTTGAAACTTCAAATGAAAACATGAAAATCCTTCAGGAAAATAAATCTCACACAGAATATGACATCAACCAGTTGAAAACTTTAATTGATGAAAATATGCAAGTTGTTTTAAAAGAAGTGGAAAAATTGAATTCTTGTTTTCAGGAAATGAATAAGGTTTATATGACTCTTGCGTATCAGGCTGAGGAAAAAGCTGTTGATGCCATGCATAAGGCTCAGCAGAATAGCTTGGAAATGCTGAATTATAAACGTGAAATTGATGGAATTAGAAAAGATATTGTGGAATCTTTGAGTCTTATTAAGGAGGTTAGGGGGTTTAAACTGGATTCTTCACTTTTTGAAAATA
Source organism: Stentor roeselii (assembly GCA_006503475.1). Lineage (NCBI taxonomy): Eukaryota > Ciliophora > Heterotrichea > Heterotrichida > Stentoridae > Stentor > Stentor roeselii. The sequence continues at coordinate 29,096 of RSEH01000157.1, forward strand.
GAAATGAGGTTGTGGATAAGAAGTTTTTGGAAATTAATCATGAACTTCAGAGGCAGAGGGATAATCTTTTGAATCGTGATGCGTTTATTGATAAGTTTATACCTATGCAGACTGCTACAATGATATCTGACTACCTTCATTTCTTTTCAGACCTAAAAACAAAAAAGAAAATCGCCGAATACGAAAACCTGAAACTAAAAGAACTAAACTACCTAGCCCTCGACGTAAAAGAAATCGACACAAGAGATCAAAAAATGTCCCAAATCCTCGAAGAAATGAAGCACATCGAAGAACGCAAAGTCGAGCTTCTCACAAACGAGCCAGTTTCTCCAGGAAAGCTTTCAAAACGAGTAACAAAAATCGGTGAAATCGCATTTCCTCCAAATTTCGAAGACGCCCCAAGAGGTCCTCCAGGTCTCTCCAAAGAAGAAGTCGAAGAAATAATTTACCGAATCCTTTCTTCCCGTCTCGAGTCAGACTTCTTGAAATTCCGTCTTGAAATGCAGAAAAACATAGAAAACATTTACAAAAACATAACAAATCTAAGCAACGAGTCTCAAAGCATGGACCATCAAGTTTTACTTGAAATTCAAGACCTTGGAAAAAGACTTGAAAAGACACAAAAAACTTTAATGGATGAAAATTCTGAACTAGTAAAAGTTTACGATGTTCTCAAGTCAGAACTTAAGTTTCTATCACATTCATTGAATAATATTGGACAAATGGTTGTTTGTCTTGTGGAAAACGCTCAGATCGAGCAGGCCCTTGAAGCTCAAGACGAGGAAGATCGACACAACATGGCCTATAACTTTGAAAAAGAACTGCAGACTGGACTGGTCATGCAACAGCCGAAGGAAGCTTTTTACACTTCTACTATACCGAGTGCGAATTTCGCTTTTCAGAAGAAATGTGTCTCTTGTGGAAATGCAAGCAGTATTTTAAGTGGATTTAGAACAAGCTTGCTTTATAAACCCACTCCTTTGTTTTATAGGAATAAAAAGTTTGAACGACCTGAACTCATTGGAGTCAAGGGAAGGATCTTGAAGGCTTGTTGGGAAACTACTTCTCCGAATTTACCCTGGAAACAGGAAGTTTTTGAAAAAATTATCAGTGATGCTGCGGATAATTTGAGTAGTAAACTTCAGGTGAATGAATTGCCGAGGCTTGTTACTCCTAATTATAGGGCCAGGTCTGATAGGAAGAATCGGTTCAGGTTTGGATCTGTTTCGGGATAGTTTTTTAATTATGGATAAATTTGATTTTTTTTTGAGAATTGGGAACTTTTGGAATGGTGAGATTTTTAGAATTTTTTATATTTTGGATGATATTATAGTGAAATTATTGTTGGATTTAATTGGTATATTTGGGATGATATTATAGTGAAATTATTGTTGGATATATAATTAATTTTTAGAATTTTGGAATATTTAGGATGGTAGCGAATTATTGTTGGATAATTAATTTTAGACTTTCAATCATTTCTCAGTGTATTCGATGATTAACTAGTTTTTCATTTGATTTAAATTAAGATTATTTCAGGCTTAAATTACAAAATTTTTCTTTAAAAGTAAAATTTATCATCATCCTTATAATTGTAATGATAAAAAGCACCAATTATTATAATCTAAAATAAAAATAACTCAAATTTGATCCTCAACATCCTTCAACCTAAAATATTCCAAAAATACCCAAACAAAAAATAAATCAAAAACATTAATAATCCCTAAAATGTCCTCAAGTGTCGAATTTCTCCTTCAAAAATACGGAATCAGTCCAAAAAGTTCCCAACCTCGTCCATCAAACTTATCCCAAGGTTCACTCGAGTCTCCAACAGACTTAAAAACTTCTCCAATGCGTTCATCCGAGTTGAGCCCATCCCTCGAAATCGAGCTTCAAAGATGCAAATCCGAAATAACCGACCTAAAATCTCAAATAACAAGTCTCAAGCTTCAAAAAGAAAAAGAAGTGACCCTAAAAGTGATGGAGTCCGAAAGCGACTTAAAACTTCAGCTAGGCCGCAATCAAAACCTCGAAGATCAAATCATTTTTCTAAAGTCACAACTCGAGTTCTTCGAAAGTGAAAGTCGCAGGTCACATGATCAGTTCTTGATCGAAAAGGAAAGTTGGGTGCTTCAGACTGAAAATCTGAAAAGGCAACTTCAATATAAACAAATTGAAGGAAATTCTTCGAGTTCCAGTGTCAAGTTGGAAAAAGAGGAAAATAGGATCTTAAGGGAACAACTTGTTCATTTGAAAAAAAATGAACAGGAACTTTTGAATGAGCGCGCTGAATTGAAAAGGGAACTTGAAAGAGAAAGGAATAGACTTAAGGAAACTGTTGAAATTAAGGATATTGAAGTGAAAAGTCATCTTGGAGAAGCTGAACTTAATTTGCAGCAGGTTCGACTGGAAAATGAAAAACTTCATCAACTTTGCACGGAGTTAAATTTGAATTTGAATGAAAAAGATAGAAAAATTAAGGAATTGGAAACTGTTGTCAGACTTTCAGAAGAAGCTAGAGAAGCTTTGAAGAAGCAACAGATGGCTACTCAAGATTTCATTAAAGATGTGGTTTCTGTTAATGAACAACTTGTTGATTCACTTCAAAAAGACCCGAAAAGTAGAAAAAAACGTTCAACTTCTGCGAGAAAAAATAAATCTTCTCCTAGTTTGAGGTCTAGTAAGGATGAAGAACCTTCAATGAGGAAAAAGGTTTCAGTTCCTTCTTATTTGAATAAAGAAGGAAAGTTACAGGATACTATTCAAACTTTAGAAGAAGAAATTTCGGAAATTAACAATAAGTATAAAAGACTTGTTGCTAAAACTCAGGATGGGACTTCTGATTATTTGAAATCTAAAGAGGAAATTGATAGGCTCGCCAAGTTGATTGATGAAAAGTCTAAAACTCTTTTTGCAGCGAAAAGAAGGTACTCAAGCATGGTCCGAGAAAAAATAATAAACGAGGCAATAAATTAATAACCCCCTTATAATGTTTTCTCTTCCCCCCCTCCTTTCCACGCAGCCACAGCTCTACATCGGTGACCTCGACTCCTCAACGCGTGAGTGTGACTTATTCTCCCTTCTAAAGCCTTACGGTGAGGTATCAATGATCAGACTTTTGAAAAGTTCATCTCCCAGTCAAAAGTCCTTCGCATTCATATCTTTCAAAGACCCTTCAAACAGCAGCAAGATCAGAAGAGAGTTAAACGGTTCAAAGCTCGGCAGTTCTCCGATGCGAGTATGTCGAGTAACAAAAGACATCGACCCTCAAGCAAACATTTTCATAAAAAACATTCCGTCTAACGCCACTTTCCAGTCATTAGACGAGAAGTTCGACCCTTTCGGTTCGATAGTCTCTTCTAAAATCGCCTTTAACAGCCAAGGGTCCCCCCTTGGCTACGGCTTTGTCCAGTTCGAGAAAAGGTCACAAGCAGAAAAAGCGATAAAAGAAATGAACGGCTTCGTGTGGGAAGACCGTCATCTTGTTGTATGTGAATACCTTCCAATCACTGCCAGGGCCTTTTCCAACAAGCACAATCTTTACATCAAGAACTTTCCACTTTCTTACACCCAAGAGGACGTTAAAAGGATTTTTCAGAAGTTTGGAGATGTTGTTTCAGTCGCAGTCGCCTCTTCTCAACAGCGGGAAGGACCTAAAGCTTTTGGATTTGTTTGTTTTCAAGATGAAGACTCAGCTCAAAAGGCCTGTCAAGAGATGCACGGGTTCAAAGAAGAAACTTTTGAATGGTACGTCGCTCCTCATATGACCAGGGTCGCAAGGCAGGCTTTTCTTAAAGAACAGTACCAAAGGCAGATCGAGGACTGGAAAATGAGGAATCTTTATATCAGGAACTTGCATCAGTCAATTTGTGAAAATAAAATTAAAGACTTGTTTGGGGGCTTTGGTGAAATCACTTCTATTAAAATTGTCAGGGCGGAGCATATCAAGTATAATGCTGATGGTGATATGTCCAGGGTGTTAATCTCGAATGGAGTCGGATTTGTTTGCTTTTTAAGACCACAAGATTCTGCTAAGGCTTTGATGGAGATTCATGGAAAAATGATTGAAGGACTTAAAATCTTTGTTGCTAGATGGAGACCAAGAAAAGAACTTAGGGCCAATTTATTGGCCCGTGGGAATCAAAGACAACGTCAACCCTTCAACAACTCAATAAATTCCTCAGAAAATCTTCCAAATCCCTTTCCAATCAGATCTCAACTTAATCCATTCCGAAGATTTCCTCTTCCCCTTCTCCTCCGTCCACTTCCCTTCCACCATACCCGAGAAGAGTTAGGTGAAAAGATTTACCCTCACGTTGTCCATCATTCAAACGATGTAATCGCTGGTAAAATAACTGGAATGTTGATAGACCTGGGAATTCCTGTTGCAAGTCGACTGCTTCAAGACCCATCCGCTCTCAAAGAGAAAATCTTTGAAGCGATATCCGTTCTGCGAAAAGCATGGGAAAACAACCCGTCTCAATTGAGACTGTTACCTAATTAATTTTTAATTACTAAGCTTTTTTCTTCAAGTCCTTGATGACCTGCAGAAGTCTAGTGATATCTTTGAATATCTTTTTAGTGAAATTTGAAACTTTCAACATGTATTCTCCGTATTCTTCTTTTGAGCTGTAGTCATTCAATGAGTTACTGTAAATAAAAGAAAGTTCCTCTGAATAGTCACTCGTCAAATCAGTGACAGGAGCTAATCTTACTTGCCCATCACGAATATTTTGAAGAGTTTCTTCAATTTTCAAAGAACTTTCAATCACTAGTTTTTCCCGCTCTTCAGGAATTTTGTGAAGTTTACTTCGAAGACGAGCTTCAACTGCTGGGCAGATTAAAGAGACTGTTTTTTTAAAGTCTTGAAGAAAAGTACGAGTTGACATGACTCTTTCGTATTCTGCTGATGGAGGAACTTTTGACTCTTCAATTGGAACTTCAGGATTCTCTGACATTCCTTCTGGAACTCGTTGTCCACCTATCGGCACTGGTCTCGGGTCACCTTGATGGAAGTTTTCACTGTTTCTGTCGAATTGAGACCTGAACTTCTGGTCAGATTCAAGCAAGTCGTCAAGAGCTTCATTCATTTTTAGATTATTAGAAATGGACTAGAAAAAATTTGGTTTTAAGTGAATGATGATTTTTACTTAAGGGGATTTTGAAGGATTTTTAGGTTTTATCCAATAACATTATTTAATAATAAAATGAGTTGGCAGGTTCAGAAATTCTCAAAACCTCCTCAAAAGCCAGTCTTTTCTCCTAAACCTTTCAAATTCTCATCGAATCACAGCGAAAGTCATGAAAAATACAAGACTGAGCTTTGTCGAAACCTTGAGTCAGGTTTCTGTGAATACGGAGATAAATGTTTTTATGCTCATAGTTTGGAAGAACTACGAGACAAGTCCTCAACAGTTTTAAAACAAGTGAAATGCAAGAGTTTTTTTGAGTTCGGGTATTGTTTGTTAGGTCACAGATGCCAGTTCTCACATAAAGACACTCCTGACACTGCTGAAAGTTCTCCTAATACGAGCAAGAAGACTTCAAGAAAAGCTTCTGGAGAAGGGCGAGTCCCGAGGTTCATTGACATGGAAGCGAGACTGGATTTAATTTAACTAATAATAGGAAGTCTTCTGAGGACATTATAAATATGAACCCGATTAGTGGAGGAGTTATTTATAAAGATCAGAGCTTTCCAGGGAAAAGGTTTGGGTACTCAGCGGATAAGCACAGGGATAACTTTGCATCTGTTGTGTTTAGTGATGCGAAACAGATGGACTATGAAAATCGCTTTGCTGAAGAGGAAAGGTTGAGGAGGCAGAATGATTATCAGAAAAAACAAGAAGCTTTTATGAAGAGAAGGGAAGCTAAAGTGTTAAAGGAAGCTGGAAGGTGGCAAGCTGTTGATGAAGATTATAAGCGTTCGATACAAAAGCTCGATGTCAAAAGGTCTATTTGGAAAGCTGGGCAAAAGAATAATCCTAGTGAGGCTTTCAATGTGATTACTCTTGACTATGACAATACCCAACAAGGTGAGTACCTCAAGAGTAAAGACCAAGAAAAGAAGTACAGAGAAGGTCTTAGAATGTATAACTTAGATGCCAGAATGAACTCAGGATTTAATGTCATCACTGGAGCTACTCGTCAGTCCCCTGTCCTACAAAAGTTCTATTGAACATTAGAGATATAAATATCTAAGTTTATATTAAAATGAGCAGAGTCTTTCCAATCCTAGAAACAGACAGATACCTTTTATCAGAATCCAGTTACAAAGGAGCCTGGCTACGAGTAAGAGCCCAACTAAGAGTCTACGGCATAATCATGACCTACCTAAACGCCCGTAGACAAAACCGCAAAAGCACAGTTAGAACAGCTCAAGAAATAAACATAATCGGTTCCTTAAACCAAACAATAAACAACCCCTACAACCAAATCGAAGGTCTTTTAGAAGAAACTCCTTATTACATCTTCCACCCCGAAGGTCGAAAGCGAGTGATTTGGAATCTCTTCGTGGCCTGCCTGCTGCTTTACACAGCAATAGTCATGCCTTTCGTCCTAGCCTTTTACGAGTCAAACGATATGGACGAGTGGGGAATAATCGATATAATGTTAGATGTTTTTTTCTTCATCGACTTGATTTTGAACTGTTTTACTGGAATTTATGATAGTGAAGGAAAATTGATTGTTGATTTAAAAGTTATTATTTGGACTTATGCTAAAGGATGGATGCTTTGGGACCTGGCTGCTTGTTTTCCTTTCGGGTTGATTAATGGTGACCAGTCTGATAGTTACTCTTCGAATGACTATAACAATTTAATACGACTTTTAAGACTTCCTCGATTGTACCGGTTGTTTCGAATTACTCGACTTTTTAAGATGTTTAAGCATTATAAGAATAACGAAATTATTGAAAAGATTCAAGAGTTTCTTTCGATGAAACATAGTATTATGCGCTTGATTACTACTTCTATCACGATTTTACTTTGTGTTCATATTTTTTCATGCTTTTGGGTTTATATATCGAAAATTGAAGGGAATAACCCGGATACTTGGATTAGTGTGAATGGGTTTAATGATAAAGATGTGATGTTTCTTTATATTACTTCTGTTTACTGGGCTATTACAACCTTATGCACTGTAGGTTATGGCGACATCCACCCTTACAGTAACCTGGAAAAGCTTTTTTCAATAGGCTGGATGCTCTTCGGCGTATATTTCTTATCCTTCGTGATAGGAAGTCTAAGTTCAATGCTAAACAGTATCGACACAAAAGAAAACATTCTAGTTAACAAGCTAGCAATAATCGACGAGTTCTCCAAAGAAGCAAACCTAAGCAAAACCCTCACATCTCGACTAAGACACGCCTTAAGATACTCAACAGAAAAGACCGGCTTTTCCTGGAGCGACAAGCAAAACATTTTCAACGAACTTCCAAAGAACCTAAGATACGAGGTCTCAATGGCGATGCATAAAGGTGCAGCAAAGTCTTTATTCTTCTTTATTAAGCGAGACCAGGTGGTAATAGCCTCAATAATCCCTTTCTTACAGCCGATTTTCATTCAAGGAACAGAAAACATCTACAAAACTGGAGAATACGCAGAAGAAATTTACTTCATTGTAAAAGGAAAAGTCGCTTACACCTATGGAAAAGAAAATATTGAACTTTGGCTTGTTAATAAAGGAGAATATTTCGGGGATATCGAAGTTTCAATGGAAACTCTTAGAAAAACATCAGCTAAAGCGGTGAGAAATTGTGAATTGCTTATTATGAATAAACAACTTATTTCTGATATTATTGAAGAATATCCTCGGGTTTGGGATGAAATCAAACATAAAGCTTTTGAACATGAAAGGAAAACTGCAAAGGCTATCGCGGAAAATGAAGCTTATAATGAATTGAAAAATAATAACACCCTGGATAAGTTTGATGTCGGAGAGATTAAAAGAATTGTTGAGAAGAAATTGAGGAATAAACAATATCAACAAGCTTGCAAACAGAGACTTATGAAATTTTACAATGCGAATAACTCGGTTGAGGATATTTATGATAAACTTGACTCGGTTTGTACTTTGTTTGCTGAACTTGATACTGAGATGTCGAAAGTCACGAAATTCTTGAAAAAGAAGCAAGTCTCGACGTCAAAGTTAAAAATTGAAACATAGATAAAGTAAATAAAATCTTAGTTAACTGAAACATGACCTCTTCATCTAGTCAAACCCTTCCTAAGAATTATTCTAATCAATTCATCACTTGCATCAAATTAAACTCACCTTTCAAGTCCTTAATCCCAAATACTAAAAATTCTTTCATCCTGTTTCAAACTCTCCTTTTACCGTATTTATATAAATCTAAAACAAGGATCTAAAACCCTCCTAAACCGAAAAGTCCATAATAAAAATGACAGAAACCGCGAACCAAATCGAGGGTCTCCAACCAACAACATTCTACGAAAACGAGTTGAAAACCTTACTTTCCCAAAACTTTCCACATTACTCAAATACAAAACTAGAAGACCTACACAGAAACTCTTTAACAAATGCAGAGCAAGAAGTCACTTCCGTGGAAATTCCAAACTTAATTTCAGTTCTAATTGACTCAAGTTCAGAAACTCTTTCACAATTATCTAAAAGAATAATGGAAAAACTACCTGAGTTCCACAGCAGCTTTTTATTCACTTCTGAAGAAATCGCGTCAATTATCCATAAAATTTCAGTGAGAAAGAACTACGGTCGCAGAAGTAAAAACATTTATGAGGATAAAGAACCTGTTTTTCTATTTTGTTGGGAACTTTTCGAGTATAAACAACCTGGATTCATTCTTAGAGAAAGAACACTTGTTGGAAATCTTGTTAAATCTCTTGATAAGCTTATACTTGAAATGGCAAAAGAAAGTCCAAAAGGTCTTCAAGATCTTTTTTCAGCTTATAATAAAGCCAATTACGCTTTTAATAAATTTAAAACTGAACAGACGGAAAATAAGAGAAAAAAACAGGAAACTTCTGAGGAAAAAGAAAGACGTGCACAGGAAAAAATTTTAAAAAAAGTAGAAAAAATGAAGAAATTGGAAGAAATTTCAAGGATTAAGGAAGAAAATAATAAAAAAAAGGAAGAAGATAAGAAAAGAATTGAAGATGAAAAAAGAAAAATTGAAGAAGAACGTAAAAAAAATGATGAAGAGAAAAAAAAAGCGAAAGAAGAAAAAAAACGTGAAGAAGACCTGAAGAAAAAAGAGCAGGATCCAAAGAAAAAGAGTGAAAATCAAAGTTCTTCACTTACTATCGACATGTTATTCCAAAGAACCTCTTCAAAGCCTGCTGAAAAATCACTATCTTCTGAAACTAAAGGAGAAGTTTCATCATCTCCTTGCATATCCCGTCAAAACATTTTCATCTATTTCTCTGACAGTCACCTAAAGCCTTACTTCACAGGCAAGGCCGAGTCCAACTTGCAAAAAGAGTCCAGGTCAATATTTTCAAAGTTCGAAAGCATCGACTACAACAAAGACTCAGAAGAAGAATACGAAGAAAACAACGGAGAAGACCTTCACAGCAGAGACTCCGACGAAGAAGAAGAGTCTTTCAGCTCTTCTGAACTGGAAAACTTTAAAAAATTCATCGTTGACGACGGTCACTTGTCTGAAGAGGAAAAATTAGAAAATGAAGAAGTTGCCATCAACTCACTTTGGATGAATACAGAATTAAAAGAAATGAAAATTCTTGAAAATAATGATTTTTTACTTGAAAATTGCAGGGTTCAGTCAATCACTTCAGAAAAAATTCCGATAAAAGTACCTGAAAAGATCTGTAAAATCGTAAAAGAAGTAAAACCACAGAAAATCCTTGTCACTGAAAATAATCAAAAAGAAATTTTAGAAATTGCTGAAGGTAAGTTCAATAAGGATGAAATTATTGCGGCTGTTGTTTTGAAGTACCCGAATATATCAAAAGCTGGAGTAAAAAATTTGATTAAAGAAAAAATGTTTAAGAGAAAAGATGGGCCTAGGGTTTATTCAGTTAAACGTGAAACTGAGAAAGTGAGAATCGATGATTAGATGGAATTATTCAAGACTTAGATATTTTAATAAATGTTGCTTTGAAGATAATCATTTCTCTATTGTTAAGATCTTCAATAATCTTTTGAAATCTCTTCTCATTTAACTAAAAGTTAAATCTATACCACCAAATTCATTAAAACTCACTCAAAACAAATAATCCTTCCTAAATCATGCATCAAGACCTTGGATTCAAGCCTTCCCCACTCCTCGAAAAAGTCCTTCAAGAAAAACTCCCTAAACTTGCGCCAGAAGCTCTTCAAGCAGTGATAAAAAGAGCTCGAAACCTGACACGTCTAACGCAGCCATCAGGCTGCGCCCAAAACTTAAAGGCAGAATTTCAAGACCCAGAAAAAGCTCTTGAATACAGTAAAAGAAAAAATCAGTTATTCGAGACTTACTTAAAAACTGAGATAAACAAACTTCACTTCAAAGAATCTCTTTCAATGCGACCAGAGCCTTCAGTTTTTTCTAAGTCCTGCCAACCTTCTCCAACAAAACTTTCAGTAAAACCTTCAAAATCACTGGAAATTTCTCCAAGTCTTCGAAATCCAAGAAAAGCGAAAAGTTTTTGTTCATCTCTTCGAAATAAGCCAAGGAATAGTTTAGAGTCTTTTATTGAAGTTGCTTTGAATAAAGAACAGTTGGTCCTTCCTCCATTGGTCAAGTCAGTTCCTATTCACTTAGACCCTCAGTTTGCCTTTCCAAAGAAAGACTCTGCACAAGAAGCTGAAAAAATAGAAAAAGTTAAAAGTTTGAGAATGAAAAGTTTAAATTTTGTTGACTTGCGATGTCGGAATTTTCGACCTGAATGTAAAAGTGACGCTTATGAAATAGCATTGATGCAGGACTTGAGAAGGAAACAAGATGAAAAATTTGGAGTTTATGTTGAAGACTTGGCAGATTGTCTTAAACTTGCAAATGACCAGGCAAGTCTTGAGGCTTCTTTGATCAACAAGAGCCACAACAGGAGACTTAATGAAGAGTTCTTGAGTGAACTCGCTGTATTGAAGGAAGGTCTTTTAGATGTGACAAAAGACGCGATAGACTACGGCGGGAAAAAGATCTGGAGGTACAAAAACACCTTATTTTTAGCGAAAACTGACAGGGTAATCAATTCTGTGCCGACAACACGGAAATAATAATAATATTTTATACTATATCTTTTCAGAACTCGTGGAAAAACAATGGCTGGAATTTAGTTTAATAGTTCTAATGGAAGCCTCTGATAGTCAAACCACCGAAAAAGTCAAAAAGCCGAACAAGTTTCTTCTAAGGACTTACAAGATGGTCAGTGAGACCAAAAACCACCCTTTTGTCTCCTGGACACCTGATGGAGACTCACTTCTCATCAAAGACGTCGACGGCTTCACATCGAAAGTTCTTCCGAAATTCTTCAAGCATAAAAACTTTTCAAGTTTTATCAGACAGTTAAACATGTATGATTTCTCGAAAAACAAGGAAACTGATGAATTTATTTACTCACATCCTCACTTTCGCAAGGGAAATAGAGTGAATTTAGGAAAAATTCAAAGGAAACTTGTGGAAAAAAATAGTAAAAATTCACCTGATGAAGACTTGCAGGATAAACTTTTGTCGATTGGGAATAGACAAAAGAATCTTATGCAAAAAATCGAGGTTTTGAAGAATAATTATGAGGAAGTCGCTGTTCATAATCAGGAATTGTTGGCTCAGATTCATGAAAGTAAGAGAAGAGAGAAGAATATTCATGAGGTTTTGATGAAGTTTTCCAATCAGTTTAAAGAAATACCTGCTTTTTTACAGAAGTTTTACCTTGAGCAGAATAAAGAGATTGTTGTACCTGTTCCTGTCCCTTTATCACATTACTTGTTAACTCGTCAGTAAAATTTAAATAGTAAAAATTTGTTTTTAGTCTCTTTTTGGAAAAACTTTGGGAGTGTTGAGGTTGTGGGAGTTAATTAAGAATTCGATGAATTAATTGGAAATATTACTGAAATTAAAGATTTTTTTTATTAAAATAGGAAAATTATGAGATTTTTCGAGATTTCTTATTGGGTGTTGTTTGTGATTTGGTTACTTTGTATTAAGGAGAATTATAGTTATTTACTTGTTATCAAGAGGTATTTTTAGGAAAACTTTATGATAATCTGTGAACCTGATCAAAACAATTTTTAATTAATATTTTGATGATCATTCTTTAAGGTGTTTTAAGTTTGAACCTTTAATTGTTTTAAACAACATGAGATAAATACTAGAAATACCAGATAAATTTATATGTATTATTCATTAATTAAAACTTAAACTAACTATTCTTCTTAAAATTCTTCTTTACCAAATCCATCAACTTTATTGCAAAACTCATCAAACAAATCACATACTGAAACATCAGTCCTCCAATCAGAATACTTGTAAAGCATATATCAAAAATAAAATCGTCTATTGAAAGTCCAAAGAAATTTCTTCCCAATATCAAAATAAATACCAAAAGCAACATAAACTCAGTCACAATATTAGAAATCATCACAATTTTTACTTTAAAAGGCCTGTACTTTGCAAGATAAATAAAAATACAGAAACTCGATCCAAGGTTCAAAGATCTCTGAATAATTTCAAACTCACTTAAATATATTTGACTAAAAGTGAAAATAATTCTTCTTATTCCCAGGAAAACATTGAATAAAATATAAGAAAACCCTTTTTCATGATGAAACTCTTGAAACAATGACCCATATTTGGAAAGATAATTCGAATCATTTGATTTTATCAGGAAAAAATTAACCCAAAGTTTGATTAGAATGATTGCTGGTCCAGATATAAATATCACCTAAATATATTTTACTATGAACATAAATGAAAAGGACTTATTTATCGCAGCCGCAAAATTCAAGTTGCTTATTTTCGATTCAAAATTGATAATTGAGTAAATTCCAAGAATTAAGTGACTTTGAAGAAAAAACCTGATAAAAAAAGAGTATCGATAATTTTTCAATAGATCTTTAACTTTTTGTTTTAAATTTTCTGGAATAATCTTAGACAAAAGATAAACAAAAGGAAATAAAATCATCAAAACAAAGAAAATAGTAAGGTCAGGACCAATGTTGATCCAAACATTAGAAGTTTCAATCCCTATTTTTCTAGCTTGTTCAAATGGAATATCTGAACAATTCGGATTCAAGAATAATTCAGGCAAATTCACAGAATTAAACTTTCCTAAAGCTTTACAAAACTTGTAAGCCACTGGTGTTAAAGGTTTTCGGCTTAGAGGTAAAAAGTAAATTATTTGTATCGTATTCATCAGAACCCATCCAGATGAAGGGTTTGAAAAAATTGCAAAGAAAAATGCGATGATGTTACAAATTTGTCCTCCGGATTCAACTTTATTTAAAACTTCTTTTAAAACTTGGGGAATTATTTCAACTTCATAGAAATTTAGGTAAAAAGTGTGATTTTCTAGTGTTTTATTTGTTAGACTTTGGATGTTTTTGTCAATTATCAGTTCAAATTTTGTATTGTTCTGGACACTACTTTTGAAATCAAAGGAAATAATTGATGAACTTTTTGTTTTCTGAGTGACAGTAAATGAATAATCTTTTATAATAGTTTTTATCAAAAATGATGATGAATCAAAATTTCCTTGTAAATCTTCACTGAACTGTAAGTAAAGATCATTGATTTGATTTAAATTTATTTTAAGTTTTAAGTATTCTTTTTCACATTTATTTGAAACTTTGGTATACCCTAAGGGACAAAGACATTCATTATCTTGAATTTTATTTTCATCTAAATCACAAATTTTAGAGCAACTTCCAGAAATTAAAGAAAATCCTAAGATACAATCAGAGCATTCAATTATATTTTTAGATTTATTTAGGTTGCAATTCAAGCAAGATTTTGAACATGATAAACAAGTTTCACTATCATTGTGATAGAAACCTTGATTACATCTGCATCTTTTATCAGGTTTTAAACTCATATTGTTGTCTTTGCAGGTAAGACATGAAATATTGTTTTGACATGTTTCACACTCATTTAAACACTTGAAGCATTTCATATTTTCAGTGAAATATCCTTGTGGGCATATACAGTCTCCATTTACTAATTGAAAGCCTTCTAAACATATACATATTCCATTCATAATCTCATAGTTTTTTGTAAGACAGTCAGTGCAAAAGGTTGAAGAATTGCATGGTTTGCATAGATCTTGGCAAGGAATACATGAGTTTAAATATTCATGATAATTCTTCGAACATTTACATCCTCCATCTGATACAATCATTAATTCATCTTTGCACGATAAACATTTACCAAGTTTGTTACATTCTAAGCATTCACTTTCACATGCAATGCAAGTCCCACTGCTATTAAAAAATCCTTGCTTACACTTACAAACAGAACCTGAATTAACAATAGCATTTGTATCAAGGCATTCAATACAAGTCAAAGAATTATTGCAAGTCTTGCATTGTGGAGGACATTCTTTGCAATTTGAACTTGACCCTAGCAATGCAGAATCATTGTAAAATCCAGAGTTGCATATGCATCCAATAGTTTCGCTAGGACTCGAATTTATATCCTTGCATGATAAACACTTTTCTGACTTATTACATTCTAAGCATTCACTTTCGCATGCAATGCAAGTCCCGCTGTTATTATAAAACCCTCGCTTGCACTTACAAACAGAACCTGCATCAACAAAAGCATTTATATCAAGGCATTCAATACAAGTCGAAGAATTATTGCAAGTCTTGCATTGAGTAGGACACACTTTGCAATTTGAACTCGACCCTAACAATGCAGATTCATTGTAATATCCAGAGTTGCATTTACATCCAATATTTTCGCTAGGACTTGAATTTATATCTTTGCATGATAAACATTTTTCTGACTTATTACATTCTAAACATTCACTTTCACATGCGATACAAGTCCAATTGCTATTATAAAACCCTTGCTTACACTTACAAATAGAGCTTGCATCAACAAAAGCATTTGTATCAAGGCATTCAATACAAGTCGAAGAATTATTGCAAGTCTTGCATTGAGGAGGACACATTTTGCAATTTGAACTCGACCCTAGCAATGCAGATTCATTGTAATATCCAGAGTTGCATTTACATCCAATATTTTCGCTAGGACTCGAATTTATATCTTTGCATGATAAGCAAGTGTAATAATCTTTACAGGTGACACATTCTGAGTAGCATACAGGATCTTGACAATAAGTCGAATTTCCTGAAGACCCACAAATACAGTATTTTGAAGTACTGTTAAAAAAGCTACTGTTAAATAAACAGTTAAGAGGTTCGAGGCAAGATATCTCGTTGGTGCATCCGTAATTACAACTACAAATTGAATTATTAGCACTTTGCGATTGATTTGATTTCAAAGCCAAACAGTATATATTAGAAGATTCAATGAACCCTGTTTGACAAGGACTTGCACATGGGTTAGCAAGGCAGGTATATGAAGTTACTGATGATGAGTAAAGAGTCGAAATATCAATCTCTGAATTCATTATGAAAAATCGATACATAAAATATTTCATACTAGCTCCTGATTGGCTTGATGTCATTCCAAGCTGAGATTTAAGACTTAATCCTACTTCTGAATATGCGAATGGTAGATAATTTATTTTTATCAATCCTCCAGTACTCGAAAATGTAATTTTCTTAATATTTATAGAAAACAATACTATTTCCCAAATATTATTCACGTTCTTGAAAGTTGGAAGTGATGAAATACTGAAGGGAGCGCATAAAGTAGTTATTCCGCAGTAATATTTTAAACTATGATCAGTATTTTTGTATATTGTGAGCCTATTGTTGAAATTTGATGAATAATAACGACGATATAAAGGAACTTGATTTGGTTGTTGCTCAACAATGAAAAACCACAAAACAACGCTAAAAGGAGATATCAATGTAAAGTTTTTTGTGATAAGATTATTGGGTGGAAGAGTGACTCTATCGTGATCTATTGAAAAGTAAATTCCTCTGTCTGAGTATCGAACATCATTGGCTGTGTTAGTACTCGAGTCTCCATTCACCGCGTGGAGGCCATTCCCTGAGTAATCATAAAAGACCTGCCCGATATTATTAGAAAATCGGTAGTCTATTAAAGAACCTAAGCAAAAGAAAAGTATCACAATGGCCAAAAGCTTCTTCATATTATAATCATTTTCTCAAGAATTTGAATTAAATTACTAAAAGTGAATGATTTAAGTAGACAAAAATCATATGAAAGATAAAAGTTTAATTTCTGATTTGAATTGATTGTCTGAGGCATGAGAAATATAATTTTGAAAAAAATACAGAGAAAAAATTAATTCGCCAGGTATATATTTTAAAATTATTACAGAAAAATGTATTTTTTTAGATGTGAATTGTTGATATTTTTTAATTTAGGTTGATTTCAAGTCTTAGTGATTGAATAATTTGTTTTATTAGTTCAGTAAGATTAATATCTCTTTCAAAATTACAAAAAATTATAAATTTCTTCATGATAGACTGATTTCACAAAATATCTTGAGATTTGATATCTTTTATCAATATCTGACCCTTGATTTGATACTATTGTGTTAAGAGTAGTTTAACTTTTAGTGAGAATTGAAGGTATTGAAGGAATTTAATTTACTAAAACTTTAAAGGGCTTGCTGTTATCTAGGATAATGGTAACGTAGGATATGCTGAGGGTTGGCTATTTTAAAGCATTATCAGTAAGTAAAATTCAAAAGGTTGAACAGATAAATATTAATATATGATTTGATATGAATTTTACGGGACTAGTAATTAACTAAAGTATATCTTAGGTATTTAAAATATTTCAAAGTTTGACAACTAAATGAATATGTATCAATAGTTGGAGATCTAAGAATTTGATTGAGTTTAACAGAAAATGAATTCACCTATAGGCACAGAAGTTACTAGACCTAATTATGAACTTTTGAAAAATAATTTTGTACTAATTGATGGATAAAGAATCTCTTATTGATTAACTTAACAAATCAATTATTAAACTTATAACTAATTACTCTTTTCTAATATTTTCTTCAACTTTATTCCAAAACTAATTAAGCAGACCACAACTAAAATATAAATCCTCCGATCAGAAAACTAGTCAAACACATGTAAAATATAAAATCATCTTTTAAAAATTCGAATAAATTTCTTTCCAGTATCAGAGAAAATACCAACAAGAAGATAATTTTAACATTTTACAGACTTTGATAATCTTTATAATAAGGTAATGATAAATTCATTTCTTTTGATAAAAAAATTTATTGACTTATTTTTATTACTTTTTACCTCCATATAATAAACTACTGTAGTTACTTTCACAATCTAGGAAAATTCAATAAACCCTTGGAGTTTGATCTCAGAAATAATTTCTCTAGCTACAGATAAGTTTTTGTTTTCTGTAAGAGGTTATAGTGCTCGATAATATTTTAAACCTTTAAAATATTATCGATATAAAAATGAAATAAATCACATTCCCAAAAAAAAATACTTTGTGAATTGATTGATATCACTTGAATTATCTAATTTTAAAATCTAAGAAGGTGGAATAATGATATTAAAATTTTAAAAGATTATCTGAAAAATTTCGGTTGGAATTACAAATTTACTAATTCAACAAAGCAAGCACCTCGTTCATTCACTAATAAAATTTTTTTTTCTGGATCTAGAGTTTAAGGTATTAAAAAATTTATTAAGGCAGCTTATAGAATCAAATATTTCCATGATTGGATTTTATTAGTAAATTCTTTGTATGAAATCATTCAAACTAAGGCTTTTAAGAGGTAATTTGTAACCCAGGCTTAATTATTCTTACTTAATTATAATTCAAGAAATGGGAATTTGTATTCGGTTAAGATTAATCACTCAAATTTAATAATATCTATAAGAATATTAATAAGATTCATTTTATAATCGAGATAATAAATTTTATTAGTTAATTACATGAAAAAGTCTTATCTCTGATAATTATTAAATTTTGATTCACTAAGGGAATTGAATTTGCACTATTATGAAAGTATATTTGTTTGTAGTCAAATAAAGTTATTGATAAGATTTTATGGTGCCGTAAACAATATAAGATTAGATTATTCACTCTAAAAAACAAGGAACTTTATAAAAAGTGATAAATTTAACAATTTCGGTCTATAGTAAATACACTAAAGATAATATTTCTATATTTTTATTACTTATTTTTAGATTTGTTGAAAGTTCACTGAAATAATAATGAATGTATTTAAAATTTAATAATATGATATAATTGGAGACATGATACTACACAGCCAAAAGTCTAATAAATATTTTTTTATCAATCACAATTAATTTAGCTTTAAGCTTTCATATATAAAGTAAAAAGTTTTATATTGTTGAGACGAGTTTTATAATCTTATTCTCTTTAAATTATTAGATTAGTCACAATGAAAGTGACATTTTTAAATAAGACAATGAAAATCGTATCAACTTGGAAGCTTATAAAAACTATCCAATAATTGACGAGGATCAAAGACCTTATAATAAATTCTTAGAAGAAATTATTAAAAGAAAGCCTATAAAATGATATGAAGTGAAGAAAGCCCTACACTTCCTTTACTTAAATATTAAGTGATTTGAAATTTATATGAAGCATAAATCTTGAAGAAAATAAATGATTCAAGCTTAATCATCCTTATGATGCTAAAATATTAACTTTATAATTGAGAATTAATTATAAATCTTCGAAACGAGCTTTAAGCGGTTAAATTTCATTAAAAAAGATGTTTTAATTAGATAAAAATAAATAATCCCGAGGAACAAGCTATTGAAAAGTCAAAAAGATATGCATTCCAGATTATCTTAAAAGATGCTAAACTAAAATAGAGCCAATTTGCTTAAAGACCAGGTAAATCTGAATGATCAAGATAGCCTATCGAGGTAATCAAAATAGAGAAAGAGGATTAAAAAAAAAATCTACTTAACAATAGATATTATCTTTTTTCTAGGGAAAAATCGAAAAGATGCTAGTATATCCTAAGACTAAGTTTTGAATTAAAGCCAAAAGTAAAAAATTTTATAGATATCGTGGCTCTAATCATTTGATTCTCAAATAGAGAAAATGTGTAAATCTTATTGATTCTTTGTTTAAGGTTGCATACATAAATAAAATTCGAATTTGCATTCAATTTACAAAGGTTCAACTAAGCAGCTTTAAATTTATATTTAAACTAATGAGATTAATAAGAATAAAATAATTACTGAGTGTTTTTTGACATCTCAAATTGTAAGGTCAAATAGTCTATTTAGAATTACTTAAACCAGCACTGATTATCCTTGAGGTTTAATGCTGTAATACAAAGCTACAAGAAATGTTAGAGTTTTTTGTAGTTAAATGAGAAATTTTATATATTTAACTTAAAATTATCATTAGTTACACTATCTAAAATATTTATCAATAATGCAAAAGAAGGAGTGAGATTAAAAAGCATTTAAATGAAGTATCCATAGGATAAATAAACTATAAAAATGAAGATTGAATCTAACAGATACTTAAATTTTAAATGATAAAATTTACACTTGATTAATGCAAATTTTGAAAACCTTAAAAAAATAAATATCATAAAAGAAATTTAAGGTTAATAGAAAAATGTTAAATCTTTCCATAAAATTCTTTAAAATACAAGATTAATATTAAATCTAAAATATGCATCAAATTTAAAATAGATAATCGAAAAGAGACTAAGGTACTTTATTATATTCAAGTGGTATAGTTTCTCTTTAAGTAGCATGATCTTAAAATTATTAAAGTAAATTGGATGATGTAAATATCATAATAGGAAAATCATTTTAAAGGAAATTTGAATATATTTATACATCAAGAGTGCAGATTTTGAAAATCTGTATAATCTTAAAAAAATTCTGATATCTCCATTGAAGGAAAAATTTTTGAAATTTAAATAAGACATTATTTTGATCTATCTAATCTTAGTTAATTCTAAAACAGTACTTTAAAGATGATAAAATCAATGATTCACTAGATAGTCGATGATCACTTTTGCTTGTTAAAACTGATTTCAAATCTGAACCACCCTTAGTTGTATGCATATTACTCAAATTTATCAAATGATATTTTGAATAACTATCTTTTAAAATTAAAAAATTGCAGGAATTCAAAAAGTGAAATTGAGCCGCAAAACAAATACTTACCTTCAAAATCTTTTCAAATTTATCAAAAATGCAAATATTCATAATCCAGTCCAAAAACACAAAACAATTTTCTGAAAATTTACCAAAAGTTATTTGATGATCTAAACTCATCAAAGTTTTATTTGATTTTAACTCAATCATTTTTGATTTATTTCCAAAAATTTCAAAATTTTGATATCCATAAGAAAAACACAAAAGTTTCAAGTTTCTTGATAAACAAATAAATGAAACAGGAAATTTTTCAAAAATGTACTTGCTCTTTATTCTAAAATCATTACAGCTCACAAAATATATATAACCTATAATTGTTCCGCATACAAGAATCGATCTTACAAAACAAATATATGTAATAATACAATTAAAATTTATTGGTTTTATTTCTTTCATAGATTTTAAACAGAAAATGTTTAAATTGTAGAAACCATAAAAAATCAATCTTAGTTTTACTGATACACAAAAAAGAGGTTGAAAAATTTTGTTTAAATTTGTATTTCTTATTATTTCGGTAGAATCAATATCTCGGATATCGATTTCTAAATTACAGCCTGCCGAGTAAACAACTTTATTGGATAATTGAACACAAGGATTAGAACATATCAAATGAATGAATAATTTCAATAATCGAAAGGAATTTGAACACCAAAGTTTAATAGATTTGTCAGAAGAGCATGTTGCAAAATTTTGATTATTTTTTCAATAACTTATATAACTTACTTCTGCAAAATGAGCTTTCAAAGTATTCAATAAACAAGAGTTTTTGAATTTATAAATTGTACCCACCCATCACTATGCCCAGTCATCAAAATGTTATTTTCTTCACAAAAATCACTTTGCGTAACATTACTTTTTAATTTAGAATTGGTCAAAGGATTTGGTGTGTTTAGCTCAAGTTTTTGAATATTTCCATCTTCACATACAAAAATAAATTGTCGAATTTCATATATGAATGTTATGTATCTAACAGCTGATACTATTTTGATGATATAAATGAGGGAAGCTTTGAGTTTATTCCAAATTCTTATTGTTTTATCTTCGGATCCACTCAAAAATATTTCTGAATGTTTTATGAATTTTAAGCAGATAATTCGTCCTTCATGACCATTGAATACATATTTTAATTTTGTTTTTTTCACACTCCATAAACAGATTGAGTAGTCAAAACTACCTGATAAAACAAAAGTTGAAGAATCATCAATATCAAGAGCCGAAATTAATGATTTATGATAATAGCAGCAAGCTTTTTGTTCAAGTGTTTGTGGATCCCAGAACCTGACTTTTGAATCACTTCCACCACTCACTAGGACAAGATTATCTTTAGAGAGACATAAACAATAAATACATTGAATTCGATTTTTACAGAAAATATCGAAACGCTGATGAATTTTCGTTTTTAAGTGCTTGAAGACAGTAATTTCTATGATGAGTTGTTTTTTTAAGTTATTGAAGATATTGAAATAGAGATTTGATCGAGCGCGGCTAGTTATTCTGTAATTTTTGGGAAATATTCTGCGAATTTCATCTGAATAAAACCTTTTTCGTTTTTGTGCTTCGAATTTTAAAAATTGATCATAGTTATGAGCGATCTGGCATAAATATTCTATTATATTAAGTAAGCAGTTCATTGATTTAAACTTTGACAACTTTATTAATTTGATTCTTTTATGTATTTTTTTTTGATACTCGATTTTTTTTTCTTTAGATTTATAGGCTGTTATAGAGTGGATTTCAGGTCCTCTTAAATGCTGCTTGAGTTGATTGCACAATATAGGATTTTTTTGACAGATGCACTTATATTTCTTAGAATCTGACGTCAGATTTTCCATTTTATAAATTTATCAATGTTAATTTAAGTATGAGTACCTACTCAAAGGTTAATTCTTTCATTTTCAACAATGTTTGGCCTAAATAATCAAAGACTATCAATCAAATTAATGGATTGTGATACAAAAATATAAAGGAAAGTTATAAGATATCTCATAATCCCTTTTCTTTTTCAATAGTCAATTTAATTATTACCCAGAAGAGAAAAGAAGGTAATTCCTTCAAAATTAAATAGCTTTCGTTTAAGAGACTTTTTTCTGGTAACTATTGACTATTTATTTCAATGAGAAGAACTTTTTTCAATTTTAGTTCAGAAATTGTTGTTTGATTTATTATTTTCAGTAAATTATTTTTTTAAAACAGCAACTCAATAAACTATACTCTAAAATAAAATTCTCGATTTGGAATCCCTCAACAAACTTGATTATTTTAATGATTTTATCAGTTTCTTCAGAGTTCGTAAATTTCTGAAACTAAAAAAAAAATTAAGCTCACATCAATCACCTCATTCAACTATTTTTACCATAGATAAATCTATTATATATCAATAATTTATTTCACAATATTTAATAAAGCTTTAATCTTTATGATTAGATAATTCTATGAATTTTTTATTATGTTGAATTATTTCATCTATTCACTTCTCCATAATACTTAATATTCTCAGAAGTTTTTCATAATAATTAGAATTTATCAAGATTTGATTGAATCCAAAAAGCCAAGATAACATTTATTCAGAAGATTAAAGAAACGGTAGCTATTTCCACATTTCAAGGAACTATTTATATTATACTTCATGACTGAAAGTTACTTTTTATTAGTTTATTTTTTACATTTAGCTAAAGAAGTTTAAATTAATCAAGGTATCATTCACCTATTATTACTAAAACTTATTCGATATAATTAATCTAATGATTTTCGATTCCTCTGTCAAATGAATGTCATTTTAATATTAAAATTAGTAATCCTTAATAACATAGTAATTATTTCCTTATATTTATTATCGTTTGTCTAATATTTAGAAAAAATTATTTTAATCTAATAGTTTATTATCACAAATTATGAATCAGATCGGAGAACTACTCTTAAAAATTGAATGCTAAGAAATTTTAAAGTCATATATACAGATATCAATATTATTTAACAAAGAATTTTTCAAATTTAATTAGTGTTAAGATATCTGGAGAACTAGTTGTTGTTTTTCATTAATTATAAGACAAAAAATAATTCACCAGAGGGATGTAAAAAGATATTAAAACTAAAATATACTCTAAGGTTAATTGTTATAATGAAAATTTTTAAATTTTAGAATTATTTTATTTCAGAAAAATGTAGATTATCAAGACAAAAAAATCTTATCATTCAAATTATTGATTCCATGGTTGATTATGCCAATAGTCATATTTATGAAACTGATTTCTACAAGAAATTTAAACTCAAATAAGATAATTTAAAATGCCTGCAAGAAATTATTAAAATATTTACTTAGATACTTCTTAATCGAATAAATGATTTTTTATATTGGAAACATGAAACTAATACTTTTTCGAAGCTTTTTTATAATTCAATAATGCTCGTTTATAACTAATTCATAAAAGGATTAAATAAATATACCGATTTCTTAAAAAACATTTCCATGATATCTATATAATAAATGAAAACTGCAAATTTTCAAAACAAAATAGAATTATCTATTGTTATCGTTTTTAACTAAAATATTTGTAGGAAGGTATATTTTAAAGAATATTGAAATAGAAAGATTAAATATTCATTTCATAAAGGTTTTATATTGATATTATAAGAGATTTTTGCAGACTTCATATGAAAGAAATTATGTTTCTCTAGGACTAGTAAAGAGATATTTTTTTTTCGTTATTAATTTCTCTAAATTTTAAAATAAGATATTAGCCTTTAATAATCTAGTAAATCAATAAATCTTTAAAATTTAGAATATTGATTCAATATGAAATTAAACTAAAACACTTTGCAAGTAATAAAATATAAATAAAGAGTTTAGACCTATACATTCGTCTGAGCTAATATTTTTATCATATTAGAAGAGTACTTCAAACAACTATTACTCAAGTGAAGCTTTGATAAGGATTTCTGGAAAAATTAAAAATATCCTGCAAGTTTCCTTTATTTCTTGAACAAGGTGTGGAATGGAGTCAAGCATCTTATCAAGCTGAGGAATAGAACTGCTAACATCAAAAAGACATCTAGATATTATCATTTGGCGCAAAGTTCATAAGAAAAATTTAGGCAAGAGTTTTATGGATGGATTAAGTTTTCTGGATTACTAATTATTATACTATAACATATTTGTCTGTTAAAAAATCACTTTCGTAAGAAAGTTTAAATAAAATATTCCTATCTCTTTAAGAGAATAGGATTATGAGTGAATGGACTCGTTTAGAGGTCGAATATATTTAATTCTAGTGCTACTCCGTTTTCTATGCCTTACAGTTGTGTTAGAATGCAGTTTAGAAAGAAATTAAATCCAGATTCTTTTTTATATAAGAGATAGTTTTATTTAGTTTATTTTCTTTATAAAAATGGAAATCTGACGTGAGATTCTAAGAAATATAAGTGCATAAATCAAAAAACTCTTATTTTGTGCAATGAACTCATATATCATTTAAAAAAACCTCAAATCCACTTTATAAAACCTATAAATCAAAAAACAAACAATCAAATATCAAAAGCGTATACATAAAAGAATCAAAATAATAAAGTTGTCCAAATTTTCATCAATTTACTCTTTGTTTAAACTTATAGATTATTTATTTCATTTAGTTTGTAACAAAGACGCTTCTTTAAACTTCAATTCACAAAAAATTAAAAGTCTTTATTCTGCTAAGATAAACAAAATATCATCCAACAAATAAAAGTACTTACACTCAATCACATTACTATTTCCAGATTTCAAGACTTTAAAAAGAAACCAATAAAATAAATAACAGCCTTCAAACACTTTTTAAAATACCGAGTTATTTACAGAGTATATTACCAGTGATATAAATCTCTCCCACTAGGCTATTAAGATGAAAAATGCCACTTGTTTATTATTAATATATAAAATTGGTAGCATCTAAAAATTTATGTGAATTTTAATCTTAATAATCGATTATAAAATAAAAAAAGTTCATTTCTTCAATATAAATTTAATTCTCACTAAGTATATAACATAAGAGTGTTTGTCTAATTCAAGAGATAGGATCATATGAGTCTAAATTTAACTTACTCAAGATTTATAAATGGAATCTTTTGTAAAAATCACTTTATCACAAAAATTTCTCTCAATTCTACCAAATCTTAATCAAAATCAATACTTTGAGCAAGTTCATAAGATATTGAATGAATTCGGTATCAATCCGAACCATTTTCCTTTCTCAATGGAAGAATTTTTGAGAGATGAATTGGATGATTATATATCAAATGGTATTTTGAATGTTTCGGGAGTTAATCGTTTTCTTGATTCGATTGAAACAACGCTGATGTGTAAAAGTAGTATTCTAAATTATTTTACGTTTGTCAGAAATCAAGCGAAAAACTTTGATAAAAATACTTTTGTCAGAAATGTTTCTTTATATGCTTATGAATTATTGAATCAAATTTATTATTTTAAATCTGAAGATATAAAATTTTTACTGTCTAAGCATTGGAAGCTGCTTTATGAAGATAACTTCGCAATATTATCAGCTTATCAAACTCTTACTAAGCATGCAAAAGTTCTTGAGCAGTTTAATATAAAACACTTCAGTATTTATCTAAAATACCTTGATAATTTATTAGAAAATTATGAAACATTATTTGATATCTCAATTAAACCAGAAAGAAAGATTTTAATCAGGAGTTATTTTTTCAATGATTTAAATAAATCAGATATAACTCAACTTGAGTTTATCATTTTACTTGATGATTTGAAGATCTGCCAACCTTCAAGAATCCCTCAAAGTGACATGGAGCTATTTTGGAAAGTGACTCACTCAAGAGTTATAAAAGAGGCTGTTGATTTTTTTATTGATGATACTCTAAGAAGAGAAAATAGTCCGTTTAAAAGTCATGATGAAGGAGTACAAATGGTTTATGATGCATTTGAATGGATATATTCTAGTGGAAATGTTTTTTATTTTATGATAAATCGTGCTCATGGATTTTCAAACGAAGGATATGTTTTTGTACATAAACTTTATCAAAAAACATCATTAGAAGGAATGTCTTTCAGATTACTCACACTTCTTCATGAAACTTTTCACATCTATAAGCGTTTTATTTTGAATAATGTATCTCCTGTGAACTCATTAATAATCCCGAATGAACAAAAACCAAGAGCTGAAGATGGCTCAAGATTCAATAATATTCTTATTCCAATAAATGAAGAAGGGATGTATAGTAGTTCAGCCGCATTCATTTGTTTAGAGTCAAATTGGAATACAAGTCTAAGTGTTTTTCAGCAGCGATTCTTATTAGAGCAAAATGAAGGAAAATCAATTGGAGAAGAATTTTTTAAGTTTTGGTCAAGTGCTTCTCCGCTTTCTATGCCTTACAGTTGTGTTAGGATGCAGTTTAGAAAAAATTTAAATCCAGATTCTTTTTTATATTGGAGATAGTATTATTTAGTTTATTTTAGATAGTTATAAACTCTAAATTTATTATCAATTAACAAATTTGTGCTTTTGGTCTAGAT
The DNA here is from genome assembly GCA_006503475.1 of Stentor roeselii. Taxonomy (NCBI): domain Eukaryota; phylum Ciliophora; class Heterotrichea; order Heterotrichida; family Stentoridae; genus Stentor; species Stentor roeselii. Next base: position 55,833 of record RSEH01000157.1, read on the forward strand.
ATATCTTATTTAATATATAAAACCATAGATTTGGAAAAGTTTAAAGCCTACTAAATAAAGGTGAAAATAATTGTTTCAAAAATGTTATAGTCAAGCTGTTGTGGACATTAAAGAAGCAAGAAACTACATAATGTCTAATGCAAATACACATTTAAATCAGATAAGCTACAGATATGCAAAAATTAAAGGTAATATTGGCTAATGTGAACCAAAACATATAGAAATTACCCTTTTATGATCTAGAAGAAATTTATCAGTAAACAAATTTGAGAGTTCACTCCAACCTTGAGGTGTATACAGCCAACATAAACTCGAAATGCCTCTATGACTCGAATTTAGCATGTTTACCTAAAAGATAAGATATCTACCTTCACTAATTAATCTAAAAATATAATTTTTTAACATCAAAGTTTATTGAACATCAAGAAAAGAGAATAAGAATTAGTTGTTTAAAGATTTATATTTTGAATTAAATCTATTATCTTAAATATTTCTTACGTTGTACCTCAAATATTTCACATAAGAATAACTGAAAGGTATCATTTACTGATCCAGGGTTTATTTATGATATTTTTAAGTTTGTATTTGGAATATTCATAGAAAATATAGAAAAGAATAATAAAAATAGATCATGTATCATTAAACCTTAAAATAATTATTTAACTTCTCGACAATTCTTTAACTTCATTCCAAAACTAAACAAACAAATAAAATATTGAAATAGCATTCCTCCAATCAGAAAACTTGTGAAGCACATATTAAATATACTATCATCTTTTAAAAATTCAAACAGACTTCTTCCAAGTATCAAAATAAATACCAACAATAGCATAAACTCAACAGCAAGATTAGAAATCATGGCAATCTTAGCTTTAAAAGGTCTGTATTTAGCAAGATAAATAAAAATAAAGAGACTCGATACAAAGTTCAAAGATATTTGAATATCTTCGAACTCGCTTAAGTAAATCTGACTAAAAGTGAAAACAATCCTTCTAATTCCCAAGAAAATATCGAAAAATAGATAAGAAAAGCCTTTTTCATAATGAAAATCTTTAAAAAAAGACCCATTTTTGGAAAGGTAAATTGAATCTTTTGAGTCAATCAGATCTAAATCAACCCAAAGAGTGATGAAAATAAAAACTGGAGAAGATATAAAAATCGCCTAAATATCTTTACTATGAAAATAAATGAAAAAGATTTATTGAATGCAGCCTCTATATTCAAACTACTTGTTTTAGTTTCAAAGTTTATCAGTGAGTAAACTCCAACAACTAAATGACTTTGAAGCCAAAATCTAATAAAAAAAGAATACCGATAATTTTTTAATAAACCTTCAAACTTTAATTTGATGTTTCCAGGAGCAATCTTCGAGAAGAGATAAATAAAAGGAAACAAAAAAATCAAAACAAAAAAAACTGTCAGGTCCGGGCCAAGGTTAATCCAAACATTTGAAGTTTTGATTCCGATTTTTTGAGCTTTTTCGAATGGAACATCAGAATTATCTAGATTTAAGAATAATTCAGGCAAGTTCACGGAGTTAAACTTTCCTAGAGCTTTGCAAAACTTATCTGACACTTCTGTCAAAGGCTTTTGGCTTAGAGGTAAAAAGTATATTATTTGTAAAGTATTCATTAACACCCATCCGACTGAAGGGTTTGAAAACATTGCAAAGAAAAATGCGATGATGTTACTAAATTGTGCTCCGGATTCAACTTTATTTAAAATTTCATCGATTACCTCTACTTTATAGAAAAATAGGGAAAATTGGAATTTTCTAAGGTTTTATTTGTAATGCTTTGAAGACTTTTGTTGATTATTAATTGAAAAGATGTATCGTTTTGGATAGTTCTTTGAAAAGAAAAGGAAATAACATATAAAATGTTGGATTTCTTGATAATAGTCAATGAATAGTCTTTTATAGAAGTTTTTATTATCAACGATGATGAGTTTAAAGTTTCTTTTAAATCTTCATTGAATTGTAAGTAAAAACTATTGTTTTGATGAGTAGTGATTGTAAGTTTCAAGTATTCTTTTTCACAATTATTTGAAACTTTCAGATACCCTGATGGACAGAGACATTCATTATTTTTAGTACCTTTTTCATCGAGATCACAAAGTTTTAAGCAATTTTTAGAAGATAATAAAAATCCTGAAGCACATTTAAAACATTCGACTATGCTTGTATCTTGATTCAGGTTACAGTCCATACAAGTTTCTGAGCAAGATTCACATGTATTAATATTGGAATAATAGAAACCTCGCTTACATCTACAGTTTTTATCAGTGTCTAAAGCCATACTAGTGTCTTTGCAGCTAAGACATGAAACATTATTTTGGCAAGTAGCACAGTTATTCAAACACTTTAAGCATTTACCATTATCAATAAAATACTCTTCTGGGCATATGCAATTTCCATGAATTAACTGGAAGCCCTTTTCACACAAACATTCTCCATTTATTAATTCATAGTTTTCATCCTTACAACTAAAGCAAAATTCAGAAGATTTGCATGTTTTGCATGGATCTTGGCAAGAAAAGCATGAATTAAAATATTCATAATAATTCTCAGAACATTTGCACTTTCCATCCAATATAACTGTAAAGTTTTCCTTACAAAATAAGCACATTCCAAGTTGATCACATTCTAAGCATTGACTATCACAAGCCACGCAAATTCCACTGCTATTAAAAAACCCTTGATTACACTTACAAACATAACTTGAATCAACAAAAGCATTATATCAAGGCATTCAGTGCAATTCAAATAATTATTACAAGTCTTACATTGTGGAGGACACAATTTGCAATTTGAACTCGACTCTAGCAGGGCAGATTCTTTGTAATAACCAGATTTGCATTTACATCCAATAGTTTCGCTAGGACTTGAATTTATATCTTTGCATGATAAACACTTTTCAGACTTATTACATTCAAAGCATTCACTTTCACACGCGACACAAGTCCAGTTGTTATTATAAAATCCTTGCTTACATTTACAAGAGTTACTCGAATCAATGAAAGCATTCAAATCAAGGAATTCAGTACAAGTTAAATAATTATTGCAAGTTTTGCATTGAGGAGAACATGGTTTGCAATTAGAACTTAATCCTAAGAGTTCAGAATCATTGTAATATCCATTTTTACATTTACATCCTATTGTATCACTTGGAATTGAGTTTATATCTTTGCAGTCTAAGCAAGTGTAATAATCTTTACAAGTTAAACATTCTGAGTAACATTCTGGATCTTGGCAATGAGTTGAATTTCCTGAAGACCCACAGATACAATATTTTGAATTACTTTTAAAAAAGGTACTGTTAAAGTTACAGTTCACAGGTTCAAGACAAGAAATCTCATTAGTGCATCCATAATCACAAGAGCATAATGTATGATTAGCACTTTCCAATTGATTAGAGTTCAATGGCAGGCAGTAAGTTTTTGAAGACTCAATAAACCCCGTTCTACAAGGATTTGCACATGGGGTTGCAAGGCAAGTATATGAAGTAACAGAAGACGAGTAGAGAGTAGAAATATCTATGATTGAATCTATGATTAAAAATCTATAAATAAAATTTTTCATACTAGCTCCATTTGAACCCACTTTCATTCCTAGCTGGCTCTTAAGACTTAATCCTTCTTCAGAATAAGGCGACGCTAGAGAAGAAGTAAAAATAAGTCCTTCAGTACCAGAAAACGTAATTTTTTTAATATCAATAGAATAAACTGCTATTTCCCATATATTTTGTACATTTTTATAAGTTGGAAATGGTACAAAACCTGATGAGGGTTAACATAAAGTATTTATTGTGCAGTATAATTTCAAAGCGTGATCAGTATGTGTTAAAATATTGAGTCTTGAAAGGATATTAGATGAATAATGACGACGATATAAAGAGACTATGTTTTTTTGGGATTCAACCATGTTGAACCATATTATAACACTGAAAGGCGAAGTCAAAGTAAAGTTTTTTGTGACTAAGTTATTAGGCGGAAGTGTTACTCCTTGGTGATCTAATGAAAAGTATATTCCTCTGTCTGAATACTTGACATCGTTTGTTGAGTCTGTAAACGAGTCACCATTTACAGCATGATTACCATTTCCTGAATAATCATAGAAAACCTGTCCGATGTTGCTTGAGAAACGATAGTCTATCAAAGACCCTAAGGCAGGAAATAGAATTGCAAGGGAGATTAAAGACTTTCTCATATTAAAATTATAAGCAAAAAATTTAAAAAATAGGCAAGCTTATCTTTATGGGATTTAATGAATGTATTGAGTTTTTAAAGATTTTATAGGTTGAGACATATAAATTCCTTTTTTATGCACTAGATGTACACAGAAGATATTAAAATCATTAAACTTTTTATAGAAGTGCCTTTTAAAATAGTTGGTGTCTAAATAGTAATTTTCACTTTAATTCCAAATTCAAATACTTTAATAAAAGATTGATGAAGTCTTTAAACTTAATCTGGTTGTTTCATAGGCTAATGATAATTAGAATAATTTGAAACAAGATATGTGCCATATGTTTGTTTTGATGAAGCATCTTAGAATCTTCTTATTATTGAAATCGAACAAAATCGCTAATCATATAGGACATCAAAATATGTAAAACATCTAAAATTTATCGAAAATTTACTTAGATCACAATTTAATTCAAAGAATCGAAAGATTTTATAGTTGAATAGTGTTATCATCTAATTTTTTTATTTGAACTTACCTATAATATGCCCTAATTATTCATCGATTCAATAACTTATATATATTTAGTTCTCTCTGATATTTAAGAATTAGCTAAAATTTTAGTTTAAATCAGAAAATTAAAGTCTTAAGGGCCATGGCAAGATTTTAGTCAACCAAATAAATCAACAATTTTGCCAAGATCTTTAAAACTCATCAATCGCTCTGATTTATTACTAAATTTAAAGTGTCTATATTTATTATATAGCAAATAAGTCTATAGTTTTAAAAGTAGACTTAATACCTGAGGTTATAAATGTCTAAGAAAAAATGCTCAATCGAAGCTTGTCGGAAACTACCATGCTTCAAATGCTCATGCAACGATGGTCTTCTTTTTTGTAAAGATCATATAAGTAAACATTTACTAGTAAAAGATGAGCATTCTATTAAAAATTATGTTACTGAGGTCCCTAATGATTTGATAACATTTATTCTAAACTATCATACAGAGTGTATAAAAATAGTAAACGAAAATATAAAAAAACTTAAAGATTTCACCAATCAAATCATAAATTCTATTTCCAGAAGGTCAACTGAACTTCTTCATTCGTTTAATAAAGAAAAGGAAATGATTCGTTTATCTTTAGATTCATTAATAAAAGATTTGATTATTGAAAAAGATACACTTAGTGCAATAGAAGAAAATAAGATAATTTATTCAAGTGAATTTACTTTTGAGTTTGAGAATATTGAAAGTATTCTAGATATTTTATTCAGAACTAAAACTAACAATAATTTTTCTAGTTGTCAAGATGACGAATATGCTCTAGTTTTTTCTAATCCTCCAAATAATAAAATTGAGTTAATTGATCTTATAACTTTGAAAAAAAAACAAATAAACTTTGATATTAGTGATTTCTCGTATTCCTGCTCATGTTGCAAGATTGATAAAGATAATTATTTTATATATGGTGGATATTCTACTCCTTTTATAAATACCTGCAAAATAATTGATATAAAGAACCAAAACATTGAAATACTTCCTTCTGATAAAGGATTGGCTATCGCGGGCTCATGTTATTTTCTCGGAGAAGTTTATATATTTGGAGGATGCTTAGATGGAACAAATCCAATTATAGATTGCAAAAAATTTAATTTAGAATATAAAATTTGGAAACCAATTTCATCTTTACCACAACCTAACTACAGAACATCAACGTATTTAACTAATAAAATAATTTTTATTGCTGGATATCAGAGTCCATCAATATTCAAATATAATCCAACCGAAAACAATTTTTCCGAATCAAAGCATTCTATTTCTTGTAACAGTTATAAATATTTAATTCATAATTGGCTTGTTTGTTTCGGTGATTCTTTATATGAATTTAATGATGAGGAAAATTTAATAAGACGACAACCTTTTACTGATAATGGACAAAATCTTAATTCATTCACTTATTTCAAGAAGGGGCAGTATATCTATTTTGTTTATATTTCTCCTCCGAAACTTTATAGAATAAATACCATTTCAAAACAGATAGAAGTAATAAATTATAATTAGTTCTAATAGAGGATAATATCTAGTTAATAAATCAAATAAATGATCAAGCTTTGATTGTTGATTATGTCTTTACATTAATAATAAAATGATGTTTATCTTTATTGTATTTACCTTCAGGCTAAGCATTATAACTCCATAAATTGTAGTGAATTTGGTTTTTATTCTAAAGAGGCTTCACAATATGAATGATAAATAGAGAGTATTAATCTTAATTCTCCAAACTAAATTACATAAATAAAATGCAATGCCTGAACTGCAGCGAAAATTTTGACCTAGGAATCCGAAAGCCAATGAAATTCTGCTGTTCACTTCTCTGTTATTCCTGCCTCTTCGAATTAACCATAAAATCCTCATCTCCCGACGGACACCCACGCCACTGCTCAAAGTGCAATACCAAAATCCTAAACATAACAACCTACTCATCAGACTCTTCCTTAATAACCCAAATGAGCCTTGAAAATTACAAAAAGACTTTCATCCACCAAGGCGAAGGTCTCTGTTCAACCTGCCAAACCCAATCAGAAGTCTTTTCCCGTAATCCAACCTCTCCAGCCCAATGCCATTCATGCTTATCACTAAAACTCCATCTAAAGTTATCCCCAGTCCTCTGCAGTCAAGGTCACAAATTTCATCTAAAAACAGAAAATCCTAAAAAATCCGATTGTCTCTTCTGTAAAAACAAAATGAATGCAAAATTAACTTGTTTTGAATGTTTTCTTGATATCTGCTACTATTGTACAGACCTGCTTATTTCTATGATTTTTTCAACAAGGTTTGTGAAATGTTGGTGCGAAGGAGAAATTATTTGGATAAACAACTTAAAATCAAAAAAATGCAATTTTTGTAAAGAAAATTTTGAAAATATTGGAAGTTTTTTTTGTCCTTGTTGTGGAAAAAGTCGATGTTTGTATTGTTTTTTGGAGGTTTTTAAAGATTTGAATTGTTTTAGGTGTAAGGTGTTGTTTTCAGCTGAAGTTTTTCCGAAGGTGGGTCGGAATGGGCAGGTATTTTGTGGGATTTGTAGAGATTTTCAAGGATTGAATGAGGATTCTGGATTAAACACGATTTTTAAAGCGATTTGTCGAGGAAGGCATAAGATTGATACTTATAGCAATTACTTGAAACCTTGCTTTAGTTGTGGGGTGGTTCAGGAAGGGCTGAGGTGTGGCAGGTGTCAGTCGTCTTTTTGTATTTCTTGTTATAAATGGCTTTGCAATAGTCAGGCTGCACCTTATTCTAAATGTCTTCAAGGTCATGAGGTTCGAAGGGTTGCTATTAGTAGTGAATTTCATGATTTAAAGCAAGTCGTGAAAAGTGAAGATCCTTATGGCGTGAATAGAGTCATTTGTCGATCTTGCAATAAGAAGATGAGAATTTTGTCGTATATGTGTCTTACTTGTAAATCAGACCAATGCGAAGACTGTTATCAATTCCTATCAAAAATCGATATAATCCCCTTAGCCTGCCAATGTGAAAATCCAGGCCAACTCACCTACCTTTACTACAACCCGTGCATAAATTGTGAAACCTGTCAAAAGTCCTTCGAAAAAAGTGGAAGTTTTATCTGTTCATCCTGCAAATCATTGAAATGTCTTCCTTGTGTCTCATCTCTCTCTAAAACAACCTGCACATCATGCAAAAAACCGAATGAAAACAACGAATCCCTTCTAAAGACAAGTACCTACGGGCACCCTTTCTGTTCAACTTGCTTTGAAAGATTGAGTTCCTCTAATCTCTGTGATGACCTCTCACATCAACTCTCAATGTCAAGACAAAATCAAATCAACTGTCAAAAACATTTATTCTCATCTTTTGAGTCTACAGAAGTCCTTTCTTGTTCAAACTGCAAAAAAGATCTAAAAAGTTTATTTTCCTGCCTAGACTGCAAAATTCTTCTTTGTTTACATTGCAAGATCTGGGAACTCGAAGCCATCAGCATTTCAAATAACTTCAAATGTCTAAAAGGACATCAACTTAAATTAATCCCTTTCGCCCAAAGACTTTACAACAGGTCTGGCAAGTATTACTGTGATGGATGTGATCAAAAAGTTGCAGGAATGAGTTTTCATTGCTTTCAATGCAACTTGGACTACTGCCCTGTTTGTTTCTTCAGTGTTCTTGAATTACTCGAGATTTTTACTAGAGTTTCTTGTTTTTGTACTCAGAAGTTCAAGTGGATTTCAGTGAAAAATAACTTAAAATGCTTTTCCTGCAAGAAAAAACTGAAAAAAACAGGGTATTTCATATGTCTTGGATGTGTCAAGCCTCACTGCATCAAATGTTCCTTGAAAGTTGCTCAAAAACTTCAAATGAAACAAGTTAAAAAAGAATCTCTTGGCTTGAAACTTGGAAGATTTTTTTTAGGTTATGAGTAAAGATTAAGTAAAAATCAAAATTTTTCTGAAAAATTATTTAAAGGTAAAATTTTATGGTTTTAAACAACTTATAAATGAAAAGTTGTGAAAAATGCTCAGAAAACTTTGATCTTGGGATTCATAAACCTGTCAAGTACTGCTGCGCGACTTATTGTTACTCTTGTGTTTTCAGCATTTCTTCTAAATCACAGAATTGCATCAATTGTCAGAGGGTGCTTCCGAGTAGGGATGAATTGACTGTGGACTATGATATTATTGAGGATATTCAGCAGGCTTCTCAGAAAATCAAGAACTTAAAAGTGGCAAAGGATGGTAAAACTTGCTTTAAATGCAAGGCTAAGTCCAAATTTAAGCTTCCTAAAACGAAAGAGGAAATATGTGGAAAGTGCTTGACGGATGGAATGAGAATGAAACATTATTTTGAAGGGTTTAAGTGTGTCAATGGTCATCGGTTTTACTCCTGTCGTTCTTTGGAATTAAATGAAAAGTGTTATTTATGCAAATTTCCCCAACGAACAGAATGGCACTGTTTTAAATGCGGAATCCATCTCTGCCAAAAGTGCTCCGATCTTCTTCTTTCAGTCACAACAAGTCTTCCTCACCTAAAATGCCGATGTCAAGGTGAACTGCTCTGGCAACCAGAAATCTCTTGCGAATCCTGCTCATCATGCAAGCAAAACTATTCAAAACTCGGTCGATATTTCTGTGGAAACTGCATAAAAACCCATTGTTTTTCATGCACCCTGAAGCGTTTCAACGACATCTCCTGTTTTTACTGCCTAAAGTCTTTCAACATCTACAACCTTCCAATCCAAGGCTCAACAAACGAAATTTCCTGCAAAGCCTGCACAAATCCTTTATCATCAAATTCAAACCTTTTAAAAATTTTCTTAAATAGTTGCCAAGGAAACCATGACTTCCTTCCAGACAACTCTTCCTTCAATTTCTTCGACAGTATCTGTGGAATCTGCGAAAAACCTGAAAATTTATTAAAATGCAGCCTTTGTCCTGAAGGTATCTGCTCAAAATGTCGAAAATGGTTAAAAAACAGCGAATTTGATGAAAATGGAAAATGTCTTAAAGGTCATTTTTTAAGACTTACAAAAATTCAATTTTTGAAAACTGAGGGAAAAATAAGAAGATGTGGAAGTTGTAATAAAGAAATCAATTCGGAAAGTTTTCATTGCAGGACTTGTGATGTTGACCAATGCCCTGAATGTTTCTGTCAAGTAAAGTCTTTGATTGAGATGAGGACAAAAGAAGTTTATTTGGATTCTGAGGGTTTTGAATGGATTTATCATAAGAAGTGCGATGAATGCTGTCGTTGTTTGACAAGTTATAAGAACTGGGGATGTTTTTGTCAGAAATCTGGAAGTTCTAAGCTTTGTTTCACATGTGCCAGGAAAACTTCAGAGAAAAAATGTGAGGAGTGTTTTACTAGAGTTGATTTGAACTCAGTTAGTTGTGGACATATTTTCTGTACCAAGTGCTTGATTTCTATAATCAATACTCAGAACTGTCCTAAATGTCAGGGAAAAAACATCAACGTTCACTCACTCGTCGTCAAAGCCATAAAAAATCGTGATTGCCCAGAACACTTTTTCGTCAAACTTCCTCAACAAGGACAGTGCCAATACTGCACTAAACAAAAAAATATCTTAATTTGCACGACTTGCAATATAAAAACATGCAAAAAATGCAAAATTTGGCATATTGACTCTTTTGATACTCCTGAAAATTTCGTGTGTTCTGAGAATCATTCGTTGAAATTAACGGAAAATGCGCAGGATTTTTATGATAAAAAAGGAAAGTTCAGTTGTGATGGGTGCTTCGAGATTACTTCTGGGAAAAGTCTGCATTGTTTGAAGTGTAAACTTGACTATTGCTATTTTTGTTACTCGAATTTGAAACTTTTGAAACAGATTTACTTGTTTTTTTATTGTGGGGTTAAAAGTTGTGCTGGGAAAGTTGAGTGGAATCCGAAAAAAAATGGGAAAAAATGCTTGAAATGTACTCAGAAGTTTAAAAAATCAGGACTTTTTGAGTGTTTGAAGTGTAATTTTCTGATGTGCATTAATTGTGCGCTCAAGATGAAAAAAGAAAAGTGCTCGATGTGTTGTCAAGTTTTTACTGTTAAACTTGTTTCTCCGGCTATGGCTTTGGACCGGTCGGTTGTGTGTGAGGACTGCTTGAAAGAGAAAAACTCTAAAGTTAGATTATAATTAGGATTAGATGATGACTTCAAGATTAAGACTTTAGGCTTGATAAGTCCGTATAAACCAAGATTTTTTCCAAACCTTTATTTTTCCATAATAAAATACTCACTAATTAACCAAACTCTTAAATCTTAAACATCTATAAAATAAAACCTCTACCTAAAAACCCAAAAATTTCCACTTCTACCCAACTTTCCTAAAAACTCTTCAAAATCCTTCCCAAGCCCTCCTTTTCCCAAATCAAAATAAATACGATATGCTAATAACCTCAAGACACTCCTCGCCCCGTTTTCCAAGTTCTCCAGGGCGATTTCCTCAATACTCCAAAGCAAATTCACGAACATCTTCATTAGGATCTTCGAAATACTCCTCCCCAGCTCGTTACTTTTCCCCCTCAAGCCAAAGAATCCATTCATTCCGGGAGTGGTCGTTCAAGACTTTAACTGAACTAACAAAGATGCGTTCAAAAAAGCAAAGCAAATTAATTGAAATTGAGGCAAAACAAAAAACTTTACACAAAAAACTTCAGGTCTTAATTAGCGAAGAAATTAAATCAAGAAGGAAAAACAAATCAACACAACTGAAAGTGAAAGGCGATAACATCCTTGCTATGATCATGAAAGAATCCGCTCAGAACTTGTTGGAACTTGAAACAAAAGCGAAAAATCTTGTAGAGGACAATCAGATGATGAGAGAAAAACTTGGAATTAAAGAGAAGGTCAGTGTTCAGATGGTTCTTGATGTAATTGGGAGAAGAGATGAATGTGAGGAAATAGAAGTAGAGAGAAATGAAGATTATTTACTATGTATCGATGATATCGCTGATATCATTATGATTAGGTTTCAACATCTTGACTTTAAAGAACTTGCTAGTCAACTCGCAGGAAATATTGAAAATGAAAGATTGAGGACTAAACAACTGCATCTTGAAAATATTCAAATTTTTCAAAGCAACAAAAAAATTTTAAGTGATTTGGAAGCTGAAGCTGAAAGTAGAGGATTGCATTTTATATAAGTAATAATTAGAAAAAGTCAGAAGCTGGGGATTGAGGACCCCTTGCGCTGTCATTCAAGTGCTCTCCCAACTGAGCTACTTCTGAATGAGTAAAATAAAGTTCCTTATTAAAATTATCACAACTTCAATAATCCATTATAAGCAATTCCTGTAAAAATCCTTCAACTATTAAAAAATCTTCAAAACTTTCCTTAATTTAAAGTAAAATCTTCAAAACTTTCCTTATTTAAAGTAAAATCTTCAAAACTTTCTTCAATTCAAAGTAAAATCTTCACAACTTTCTTAATTCAAATAAAAATCTTCAAAAATTTCTTCAAGTGAAACTAAAATCTCCATTCTAAACATTTAAATCATTCCATAAATGGGAGACTTTGAAGAACTATCTCAAATGCTTCGAACACTTTTCATCGAGACCTTCACAACGAACTGCAAAGTAGAAGAGTCCGAAATGACGAAAGAAGAACAAGAAACAATCAACTCGATCGACATCTTCGAAGTCCTCGAAAACCTCAAAGAAATCATTTTTTCGCTTCTTCAGTTCAAACAGGACTACATCGCTTCTGACAAGGCAGAACTCGTTAAAAGGTCAGAAAAGTTCGAAACAATGCTTCAGAAACTTGAAGCTGAAGTCAGAGGACATATTCGCGTCGAGCATCAGCTGAAACTTCACATTGAGACCAATCAGTCCATTTCAGAAGACCTGGAAGTCCAAAACAACAGACATTTAAATGAAATCAAAGACTTGCAGGAAAGACTTAAAAAGTTTCAAAGTAAAAAAGATAAAGATTTGATGGAAAAAATTCAAAGTTTAGAAGAAATTATCAAGAAAAAAGACTTTATTATTACAAGACTGGAAAATGAAGTTAATGAACTAAAAAGTTCTTTTGGAAAAAGTGATAGTGAGAAGATTTTAAGGAAAAAACAAAAGAAAGAAGATGCTTTTGAAGGAATTAAACAGAAAATAGGAGATAAGTCAATTGGGCTTCATAATATTCAAAGACTTTTTGTGGATAAGGCTGGGAAAAGCAGCAGGGATCGGAATAAAATTGTGAGGAAGTCAGCGAATGAGAATGAATTACTGAGAAACAGGGTTTATGAGCTGAAAGTCACAAAATTACCGACTAAGACACATGCTAGAAGCACTTCTGAAAATATTCGGCCACGATCTGTTGGAAGACGAGCTCCTTCGAGGTGAAGGAAGTTGGGTTTAACGTAATTGGTTAAATGTAATAGATAAGATTTATGAGAAAATCTGGCTGGATTAGTTGAATGAGTTAAGGAATAGTTTATTGAGCTTCTTCGAATATTTGCACATATTATATAATTGGAATATTTCAAACAATGTCTAGTAAGTTCATTTTTAGTTAAATGGGAATTGTTTTAGGACTTTTACTTGTTTTTGTCATTTTAGATGAAGATGGTGAGGATTATTGGAAAAAGACGCTTTAGGAGGGTGAAGAAAAGTTTAGACTATTAAATTGATTTTGGTTTGTTTAAGATTAGGTCTTCGAACTTCTAGGGCTTGAAGGAAAAGTCCTGAATCGAATTGCATGGCTTGAAAATAGAATTTTCAATATTTTTTCAATCAAGAAAGCATTTTCCTACTATTTTAGTGCAATATGTATTAAATATTCAATGGCATTCTAAATAAGCTTTTAGACAAATTTCAGCAAAATTTTATTTCAAGGCCAGGCTAAGCCCACTGAAAGGTTTTAAACCTTATTAAACCAAAATTCTCTTCAAAATCTATCACCCAAGCCTTTCCATATTTATAAACTCATCTTTCAATCTACACTCTATCTCTACTCAACTCTCTGTCTAAAATCAAAATTTCATTAAATTTCAGCTATTTTCCCTCTTCTAATCTTCATCGTACCAAAATCCTTTCTTTTTTTTTTCCCTCTTCAAATTGACTTTGCGACTTTTTTTCCCTCTTCAAATAAACTTTCCTACCTTTTTCAATTTTTTCAAACTTTACATAAAACAGAGTTTCTTCAAGGTTTCGTCAAAAAAAGTCCCTAAAGCCAAAGTCAAGTCTAAATTTTTCCAATCACCAGGCCACCCGACAAATAAATCGAAAAAATACTTAAACCTAACCCAAGCTTCTAACTAACCTAAAAACGAATAACTTGTAGTCCTGTCCATAAATTATAAAACTTCAAACCATCTATCAGGAAAAGTTTAAATCATCTTTAAACCAATCTAAATTCTTAAAATCAATCCATTATTAGCCTATCAAATTATTTTGAAATATAAGCCTTTTCAAAGCCTTTCGTAGCCTAATCAATCACATTCATATTCAGACAGTTTTCGCACCGGCATAAGGCACTGCAGCCGATGCCGTTGAGGAAACATTCGCAGTACTTCTTCTTGCATCCTGACCTTTTGCAGTTGCAGCCCCGAGTGCCAGTGAGCCTCGAATGCACAAAAGCTGTCGGGTTTTTTTCTAGAACTAATGTTCTAGCCTTGTTTCTTGACTCGAATCGTTCGTTGTTGTTGCAGTTCTTACACTTGCAGCCTTTGCCACAAAAGTTCCCGTTCGCAAAACACTCGCAGTAGAGCTTTATGCACTTTGTCCTAAGACAATTACAGCCGACTACTGGGATTCTTGTTTTACAGTCACTCATTTCGGGTTCTGGGATTTTTGCTACCAGATCGGAGAACTCGGGGATGCTGTTTGACATGAGTTCTGAATATGCTGAATCAAGGAAATCCTTGAATAAAAAATCATCGACCAGATCAAATTCCATTAGAGCCACTATTAGATTTTTTAAAAAAAAAAAAAACTCGCATTCAATCTAAAAATAATTATCTAATATTTTGATGGAGACTTTGGAGTCACTTCATCAACAAACTCAGTGAAAGACACTCTTCCGTCCTTATCCTTATCATATCGATCCATGAGGCTTTCCACATCCTTAGCAGTGGCAAAGATGCCATGTTGTTCAAGTAAAAACTGAAATTCACTGTACGTAATATATCCATTTCTATCTTTATCAACCGCCATAAAAGCATCATGCAAACTAATCGAAGGTCTTCTAGCAAGTCGATGCCTCAAGCTTTCAGCGACATTTTCACTTTCCAAATGAAGTCTAAGCACTTTTTTCAATTTAAAACTTGTATCCACTGAGAACACCCTTCTCCTCTCATGTCTCGGAACATTTAAAGCATTACGATTGCTAAGAATTCTCGAATACTCAATTTCCTTAGGAGTGAACAGTTTCGAGAATTCACTATACGTCAATCTTCGATTATTCAACGAAGAATAATGTTTAAACAACAAGCTAGTCTCTTCCCTGCTAGGCCTTATTCCAAGTTCAACTAAAGTATCATCTAAGTCAAACTCTCCAACATATCCAATATCATTCACATCAAACATCTGAAAAGCATCAAGTAAATTAAAATCCGAGCAAAGAGCGACATCTTTTTTCGCCGTGTTTAAATCACGTTCCAAGTTGATTTGTTGAAAGAAAATATTCACTAGTTCTGACTCTTCTCCTACAGTCAAAGGTGAAGCACGCACGTAACTTGACCTTGAGAAACTTTCACTTGGAAGATAAGAACGAGTCGGACTTTCAGTCCTCCTCAACGGCGAAGAGTGTCTCAAAGGACTTGACCTGCTCGGGGACCGTCTTGGAGAACCCGGCGGTTCTTGAGTCCTTAAAAAATCTGAGAATTCCGAGTAACTCAATCTTTCATCACCGTCAACATCAACCCTTCTCAAAACCGCATCAATATCATCATCAAGTGCAAATTTTCCATTTCTCTTCAAAAAATCTTTAATTTTTTCCCTTGAAATCGAATTCGTACTCGGAAAGTCCAAAATAGAAAAAGCACTAATCGATGAAAAATCAGGTCTTAAGGCCAAGTCACGTCTTCCAATTTCTAAAGTTCTTTGAAAGTTGAGTTCTTTTTCAATCAAACGTGCCAATTGTAACTCAGCGTCAAGTGAAAGACGAAGAAAAGGCCCGCGGTTTAAAGCCAAGTCACGTAAGACGAGACTAGTTGAAGGAAGGACTAGTTGATGGAACTCGTTTATTGTCAGTCTTCCGTCTTGGTCAGAGTCGTATTGCTTTATCAGCGGAAGCAACTCGCTTGAGGCACTTGCGATCCGGTTTCTTTCTAGGAAATCACGGATGTCCAGGTAGGAAATGTTTCCTAAGGATAAACGGTCGATTGAACGAAAGGCTGTGGAAGGCTCGAAATCTCGGTTTTCTGAGAGTTGAATTCGATTTCGCTCGATTTCTTTTTCGCCTTCTATCACTGAGATGAGAAAGTTTGATAACCGCCTTTCTGTTTCTAGACTTAAACTTGCCATTTATGGCTAACGGTCAAGACGTTGATTGGATTTTGAAGGGTTGGTAGGGATGAGGATTAGGAAGGAAGGATGGAAGAGTTTGAAGAGAATGGGATTTAATGGGGTTTTAGAAGGGTTTTGAGGGGTTTGGATTTTTTTGGTTTTTTTGGGTTTCGGTGGATTTTGGAGATTTGGAAGGTTTTGAGAGGTTGGGGTGGGTTAAGTTCAGGTAATATTTGATAAACTATTAAAATGACTGACGAGGTTCTCACTCTCATCGCGATTACCCCATCAAACTTCATGGAAGGTTCTTGCTTAACTTCCGACGTGATTCTCTTAACCCGAGACTGTTTCCAAGTAACCAAAATTCAGCTTTCCTGTTACTCAAGCCACATGTCAAATTACCTCCCAAAGAGTAAAATCTCAACAATGCAAGAAATAAACTCATCTCTCGACAACCCCGAATTTTTCAGTAAAGTCCGAGAAGTAAAATTTATTCAGTTAGCAAACGGTTTCGAAACTTCATCAAATTTGGCTCTAATCAAAACAGGTTGTTTCCTGTTATCCAAAAAACTAGTCACGTAATCAAAGAGCAGGACTGAGATACTAAGAAAGACCTTCAAGACCTACGTGCTTTTCGATACCCAAACCTCTAGAAACGGCCTTCCTGCAAAGGCAAAAAAGATTTTAAGAGCCCTGGTTAATATGAATCGATTTTTTCCTTTGAACCTGATCCAAACCTGGCTTGATTACAACCTTTCCATGATGAAATTCACAGAAAAAATGCTTCCACATGAGTTTTTATTTCTTGTCGCGAATTCACAGGATCGACTGAAACTTATCAGTCAAAATTTTCAAACGAATTTCGATTTAAGCAAAGACCACATCGGAGTTTTTTCCCTTGATAACACCCTGGAAACCCACCCAAATCAAGACTTTCGACTTGAAAATGCTTTTCCTAAATTTTCAAAAATCGTTTTTGACTTTGATAAAAAATTGCTGTTTCCACCAACTCCTCCTCCGAAGGTCGCTTTGAGGAAACATCGGCAATTCACTGAAAATGAAACAGTTCGAAAATTTAAAGAACTTTTAAAAGACCCTCAGTTAATTTTTCAAGTGAAGTCAGCGATAAGCAACTCTCGTTCTTTAATACATAAGTCTCAAAACAATAATGCGAAATTTTCATATATTCAATATCGAAAGAAAAAAGGTGTTATGGGAAGTCTTGAAAGTTCAAGAGTTAATCTTTCTAAAACAGTGACTAGAGATTATTCTTATATATCGAAAGACGAAACTTTAAAAGAGCTTTTTGGTCTTAAGCAAGAAATAGCGAAGTTTAGTTCTAGACCTGTGTCAGCGAGTACCACGAATACAAGACCTACGCGGAGCCGTCCCCAGACAGGGAAAAGACCATTGACAGGAGGTTCTTTGGCGAGTACAGTGCCGATAAGCCACGACCTGTTAAATGTAAAGTCTCTTAGATTATAATAAACACTATCTTTTATTCAGGATCTCCAGGACCAGCTCAACATTTGCCCTCGCCATCTGCCTAAACCCTGCACTTTTACTAACCTTATCAAAGTTTTCAACAATAAACTCTAAAGTCGCTTCTTTCAAACTCTGTATACTATGCATATCCGCCGCGAGATGAATCATAGAAGCATTTTCCACATCAATAGAAGCTAAAATATTTTGTTCTGAAATCTTTTTCAGCCTATCTAAACAAAGCAAGTCAGCAGCTTCTAAGATTTCCAAGGCAGTTTCAGGGTTATTTTCAATTGAGTCTGTGTAAAGATACTTTAAAATTTCCCAAAATATCTGAAAGGAAATATTATTGATAGTGATTTCCTTCGAGCTGCTTTCAATCATGTTTCCCAAGAACATAGCTTCGAAGTATTTAGACCTGCTGAGGATGAACTTATGAGCAGGTATGGGTCTTCCTTCAATGACAAGTGTCACGTCGCTGTACTTCGGGTTGCCTACCATGCTTCCTAATTCATTGACCAGGGTGCTAGGAGGAACTTCAGAATTTTCTAATTCAAACATGAAAGCCCTGAAGTCATTTAACCTCTGAGTCCCGTCATATCCTCCAAAGACATAAAATCCTTTCTTATAAGCGACTCCGACATGACAAAACCTTGAACAAGGAGGAGTACCTCCAGTGGAACATACAGGGATCCACTTCTGTTCATCAAACTTGTACTCATAAAAGTCACTTCTCGCATTACCTGTACTTCCACCAAAGATAAATAATGAACTCTTATAAGCCACTGCAACGTGTGAGTCTCTTGCACTTGGAGGGTTTCCAATAGTTTCAATTTCAGTCCAAGTTTCATTTGTAAAGCTCCAGGCATAAAAGTCATTAAGTTGCCTTGCGCCATCATGTCCTCCAAACACAATCATTTTATCAGCGACAACAGTAGCAGTAGTTCTATATCTAGGTTTAGGCCAACTTTCATTAGTCCCAAGTGAATCAGTCACGATTTTCCAGCAGTTGCTAGAAAAGTCGTATTTATGAAAGTCATTTCGATAAAGTCCGTCATATCCAGCGAAGACATACATGCATCCTTCATAAACAACAGCGGCATGTGAATGTCTTGAAGAAGGAGGATTTCCAGTACTTTGGACTTCCTTCCAAGAACTAGTCAGGGTGTTAAACTCGTAAAAGTCGTTCACCCTGTTGTACCCGTCGTATCCCCCGTTGATAAAGACTGACTTGTTGAAAACCACAGAAACATGGCGGTCTCGAGGCGAAGGGGTCTGGTCAGTGGCAGGAACAACGCTCCATTCAAGTGAAGAGAAGTTAAATTTGCAGAATTCATTTGTCCGCTGCACACCATCATAACCTCCGAATAGGTATAAACAGTTGTCAAGGACTACCCCTGTATGCAATGATCTTTGACATGGAGCACGGTTCACTGCAGGGACTTTACTCCAGCACCAAGCCTTGTTTTCAATTACTTCTTCTTGCGGGTGCTTTGATTCTGCCATTTAAAAGTTTATTTTTAGATGATAACGATGAGATGTTTATATTTGGAAGATGGAAATCAAAAAAACTTTGCAAATTTCTGCGTTGAAGGGAAAAGTGAATAGAAATTCGGTTTTTAACTTGGATAAGGTTATTGATAGGAAAGTTTCAGCGGAATCGCTTTATTCAAGTGGACTTAGTCCGAGTGTCTCTTTGCCTGAACATTCTTCTAGTCTTGACTCGGTTGATATTGATAAAATCAATGAGATCAATAAAGAATTAAGTGAATTGATCAACTCAAGACTTACTGCTTTTGCTTATTTTGAAGAAGTGGATAAGGGGAATAGGAAAATTTTTAAAAAAGATGAAAAAAGTGGATTGGATAGTTTTTTGGATTGTGAAAAAGAACCGGATGAGTCTAGGACTGGAGATGCTACTGTCAGTTTTTCGGAAACTTATAAAAAATTGCATGGGCTTAAGAGGATTTATGAAAATAAGAAAAAAAGACTTAGTCAAACTACTGAAGAACTTGAAAAACTTCTTGATGAAGAAAGTGATTTGAATTCAAGACTTACTAGAATTGAAAATAAAGTCACTAACGCTTTTCTAGGCATTAAGGAGAAGAATAATGGATGTCGCTGTAAGATTTGCTAATGTGAGATTCTTAAGTATTCTAATAAAAATAGTTGCTATCTAATAAAAAAAATGATAAAAATTTAATCCTTATAAATCCTTCAAACATTTCAATAATCCTTTAAAATTTTTTCTAATTTTTCCCTTTTTCTTAGAAATACTTAAATTTTTTCTTCAATCTACCCAAATTCTCATTAACCACATTGAAGCTAATCCAATATAAAATTAAAAAAACATGGAAAACAACTTGGCAGTGCCCAACAACGATTCCGACCCCAGCAGACGTCGAAGTTCTTTCCTTCCATTCGACTTCTCAGAGACTCAAAGAAGGTCACCCGACTCTCTTTATTCAAGTCTAAACAGTTTAAGCATCTCAATATCAGGAAGCAGTTCAAGTGCCGACTCAATCACAGTCGGAAAGATCCAAAACATCAACAAAGAACTAATCGAGTTGATTTCCTCAAGACTGACGGCATTTGCTTACTTCGGAGAAGTTCAAAATCCAGAAATAAATCAAAAAGTTCAACTTCAATCATCAATAAACGGAATAGAAGACCTTAAAACCTCTCTTTTAAATGAACTTTCAGATAAATCCCCTCAAAACGTCTTGATTGTCACAAGTTTCTTGAAAGAACTAAGTGATCTTCAGAGACTTTACTCAAGAGAACTGGAAAAACTTAGAGATAATCAAGAAGAACTTGAAACTCTTGAAAATGAAGAAATTGAGTTAAATTCTCGTCTTCATAACATAGAAAACAAGTTTTCACATATGACTCTTGAGACTCAAGGACAAAAAACGACCTGCCGATGCGAAATAATATAGAAAGTTATTAATTTTGTTTCTTAATAAATTTGTTCCACAATTCAAAATACTTACTTTTTTCATTCCTAAGAAGTTCTTCATGAGTTCCACTTTCACATATTTTTCCTCCATCAATAACAAAGATTTTATCAACAAACATCGTTGTGCTAAGTCGATGACTGTTAAAAATAACGGTTTTGTCCTTTATAAGTCTTTTCAGTGTTGTTAGAATTTCTTGCTCGTTGTGTGAGTCCATCGCACTTGTGAACTCATCTAACAAGATAAATTTTGACTCTCGCAAAAGGCCTCGAGCCAAGATAAGTCTTTGTCGCTCGCCACCTGAAAGCTTTGAACCTAATTCGCCGACTAGACTTTCATAACCTTCTGGAAATTCTAAAATTCTTGAATGGATGTTCGCCGCTTTGCATGCGTTTTGAACTTCTTCTAGTGATGCACTTGGGTTACCGTATCGGACGTTGTATAATATTGTGTCGTTGAAAAGGACTGGGGTTTGGGGAACTATTGTGAATAACTTACGGAATGAATCGAGCTTTAAAGATTTTAGGTCTTGACCGTCGAGAAGGATTCGACCTGAGGATGGGTCGACTAGACGGTAGATTAGTCGGAAGAGACTGGACTTGCCACAGCCACTTTCCCCAACAAATGCATTAGTACTTCCAGGTTCAATATGAAGATCCAAGCCCTGAAAAACATTTTTCCCAACAGAATAATCCAACTGTTCAATTTGCAACCTTCCTCCAAGATACTGATAGTCCTTCGCATCCTGTGATTCCACAACCCTCGACTTAATATCAAGTATTCCAAGTAAATCATTAATTTCAACTTGTGACTCAATCATTTCCCTATAAATAGTTCCCATCAAGTTAAGTGGTCCATACAAATTAATAAAAAGTGACTGTATCAAGAAAATATCTCCAATAGTCATAGTACCAGCCTTTACCTGTGCGACAGCCAAAAGCAAGTTAATTCCAAGTCCAGCATTAAAAATAACCTGTTGTCCAAAATTAAGCAAAGACAAAGTTTTCGTGATATTTATCGTTCCTTCAAGTTTCCTATTCAAATAATAAGAATATCTTTCCTTTTCCAGTTTTTCATTATTCATATATTTAACAGTTTCATAGTTACTCATACTTTCATTAATAACAAAATCCAAAGACTTGTTTCTTCTTTTCTGTTCCATGATGATCTTATTTCGATATCCAGTATATTTCGTAGTAAACAAATAGTAAGTCGCTACCGTTCCCCCCAGGGTGTAAAAATAAGGCAATCCACAAGAGTACAAAACGACTCCACTAGCAAGTAAAAACTCGAAAAAGGTAGGAAATATATAAAGCATTGTAAATTTCAAATAAGACTCAATTCCTTTCATCGACCTGTCCACTGAATACAAAGTCAATCTTGTGCTTTCCTGATGAAAAATATAGTCCAAGCTATGCAAATGAGAAAAAACTTTTGTGCTCACCTCGCTCATCGCGTTTGACAAGACCTTCGTGAACAACGCTGCCCTTAACTCATTAATCCCTGCAACCAAAGCGCGACTTGCCGCATAAGCCAGAAAAATGGATCCAGAGTAAAAAATTACAGGATTATCAGCAGCTAAAGAGTCAACCGCTTCTTTTAATATAAACGGCACATAAGCATTTAAAGACTTATTCGCGAATAACAAAGCGACAGTCGCCCAAGTCACTTGCCTGATTTTTCTCTCTTGAGGAAAAAGATAAGGCCAGATAAATTTTACTGTTTCTCTAGTTGAGTAGTTTTTACTTCTTTCCTTCTCTACAAACCTCGGCAGGTAAATCTTCGGGTTTCGCTTCAAAGGACCTTTAAAACCAATTCTTAAAAGCTTGGACAACATTTATGCCGTATAATGTCAGGCGATATTCGTCTTTACCTTCGTTTGAAACCTTCTCTGAAAATCACTCCAGATTCAACGTTTTTCAGAATCAACGGCGAGACTGAGTTCCACCTTCTTCTTCCTCCTAATAACAGAGAACCTTTCCAGTTTTCCCAGGTTTATTCTCCTCCAAATGACGAATGCTGTTCAGTCCTTTCCCAGGTCTGTTCAAATTCCTTAATGAACGGGGTGAATTCCTCGGTTTTCGCTGTTGGAAGTCATTTTTCAGGAAAAACTTTCACGATTTTTGGAGACTCGACTGGAAAAAATATCAGAAAATCTCTGGCTTTCAATGTAGTCAGTTTTTTATTTGAAAAGCTGAAAAACTCGCCGAATGAAAAAAATTGTTCGATTACTTTGAATTTTATTGAAATTTTTCAAGAGAAGGTTCGGGATTTGGCTCTTGGTTACTATAAAAGAAATGAACTTCGGATGAATCAAGTTGCGGAAGTTGTGGAAAATCAGGACCTGGAGATTAAGGAGGTCTCTGGAAGGTCTTATGTGGAAGATGCTTCGATTGTGCAGGTGATTAACGCGAGTGAGGCTTTAGATGTGATTTCAATGGGACTTAGGGTTAAGGAGTACCTGGCGTTGAAGGGTGATACGGTTTTATGTGTCACTATGAATCAGAAGACGAAAAGTGAGGTTCAAAGTGCGAGACTTTATCTTGTTGACTTCTCATCAACTGGCTCTTTAGACTTCAACGACGAGTCTTCCCTCAGCTGTCTTCAAAAGGCACTTAACAAGGCGAATCTTGTCAACTTAGGAGTCCCTGTAAAGTCAATTCCAATGAAATCTCATAAAATCACTCATCTCTGCCAAGGCTCAATCCTCAACTCAACAGTCCTCGTCATCTTCAACATCGACAGTGACCCTAACAAATTCAAAGAAACTCATGACCTTCTTCTCTTTTCCAGATCTTTTCTTGAAATCGACAAAAAGATCAAAATGAACATGATGCCACATTCAACATCTGCAAGGTCCACAGAATGGGCAAAACGTTTAAAAGATGAAATTTCAGACCTTGATATAAATATCAAAAAAAGTCAAAATTTGCATGAAGAAAAACTTAGAAATCTTGGAAAACTTTTAGGAATTGATGAAGATCTTGAACTTTTAGTCTCTGGGGAAAAAGGGACTAGAGAGTATGAAATTTGTAGAAAGTTTCGAGAAGCTTTACAGACTGTTAAGAATTTAAATCAAAGAATTGAAATTTTAGAGAAAAAAAGTGAAAAGTTTAAAATTGGTATGAATGAAATCAACAGGGTGCAAAAAAGTAATGTTGAGAAAAATAGGAATTATTTAATTGGAATTAGGAATGAGATTAGAGAAACTCGTGGAAAAGTTGAAGACTTTAATTTTCATCAGCAAGCTGAAGATGAGCAGATTATGAATAGTTCTCAAGGATTGGAAAAAATGTTGTATTTGAGTCATTGTTCACTTGAAGAAGGATCTGGGTTTTTGAATAGTCTTAGGCAGAATATTGAAAGTAATACTACTGACTTGAAGAATTTGTTGGAAGTTAAGGAGATTGTTAAGTCTGAACTTGAAAATGACTTTAAAAGACAGATTATTGATAATGACTACTTTCATAAACAACAGCTACTTAGTTTGGAGGAAGATTTTAAAGAGAAAATGAAACAGAAGTATGATTTGATTTTTAGGAAAAGTCATGAATATGCTCAGAGGATTAGGGAAATTGATAGAAAGTTTCAAGAGTTTCAAGGTGAAGCTGCGAGATTGTTTGAAGTCACGCGATTGCAAGGAAAAGCAATTCACCAGATAGAAACAGGCAAATTCAATAAAGGAATAAGTCCAGTCCTTATCCCCCGAAGTCACATTCCTCCAGTTCCAAGTCTCCTGAAATTTCCATTAATTTTTTCAGGTCTTGGTTCAAGCACCTTAGAAATAGCTCGAGTATCCTCAAAGGTAAAATCTCAATTTTCATTCAAAAAACAGAAATCTTCAACAATGTCTCAAAGTTCATACGAAAAGTCATTAAAAGTGCCTCAAAGCGGAAATTTTTCAGTTGAATTTTCAATTGAAGCTCTGTTAAAGTCCAACATCGATCAATGCGGAATAACTGAACTTCGGACAATAGGGACCCAATTGCAAAGACTTGTAAAAGAAACGACAGGAAAAATTCATCAAGTTAATAAAAATTTACTTGAAACTCAGAAGATTATTAAAGAAAGTGAGAATGAATTTGAGGTGTTGAAAGGAGAGAGTCTTAAGTTAAAGGAGATGTATCAGGAAATGTTTAAAAAAAGACTTGAAATGACCAACTTTGAGTCTAGACCTGTTAGTCGAGCTTTTTTAACTGACCTTAGCAGGCCTGGGACTCAGAGAAATGTTGATACTAATTCTAGGATGATGAGAAATGTTTATACTACTGTTTCTGGACATCGACTTCCTTATTCCCAGTCTGCTTTGAATGTTAAAATTGAATCGGCTAGGCCATTCACAACAACCTCAAGAGTCATAAACCAAAGAAAAAATTCAAACATTTAAAATTTTAACACTATCTAATAAAACCCAATCATTGCTTTTATAATTCTTGTTAATATCAACACACTAGTATCTTTCGAAACATCCGCAACTTTTTCAGGGATTTGCATGAATTCCAAGATTTCATTAATTTTTTTAGAGTTGACTCTAGATTCTCTGCAGTTTTTATAAAGCTTGATAATGCAAAGTTTGATTATTTTATATGAATAATTTTCTTTAGTCAAGCAGGTAAAAATAAATTCACAAAAAGATGAAACAGTTATTTCCTGCTCATTTCCCAATAAATATGAGATCTGATGCAATCTTAAGGCATTAGAAGTGGCCTGCTCCAAGTCTTTTTCAATGATTTGTATAAGTTTTACTAATTGTTTTTTGTTTACCTTGAAATTCTCGTCGTTGTCTTTGTTTACGATCTCTTCGACTGAGACTTCACCGATGTTGAAAGAATTATTAGCAAAGACTGAATTTTCAGGAGAGTTGTCACGTTTTGGCTTTACTTGAGTTCTCACTGTTGAATAGGAAATATGGAGAATTGAATGAGATAAATTTTCACTCTTTGAATAAGGGTTAGATAGTGCAGCAGAGCCACGTCTACTAATACTCCTCGCCTGCGACTTAACAAAAATCTTTTTATTCAACTGCGGCAAGGTAGTCAAAGAAACCAAACAAGCAGTTCCAGAAACATTAAAAATTTTCCAATCCTCCTTCTTCCTCTTCAAAGCAAATCTCGGAAAAGCACATTGAGCAATAAACTCTTCAGTAACAACATTCGGAAAATTTTCCTCACTTTCCAGATTTTTCGACTTGACTTCAAAAAACCCTTTCTTCCCTCTAAAAATAAAGCAAGTTTTATTGTTACCCAACTCATTCTTCCCCCCTGAAACAAAAACGAACTTCGAGTTACTCGAGCAAAGAGGAGCAGCAAGAAAATTAAAAAATTTGATTTTCAAGACTTCAAACTTAGGACTTTCTCTTTCCAAGTCGAATGTAAAAATCGAATGATTTGGTTTTCCTTTAAAAGTTCCTCCAAAGTAGTAAATTTTTTGCTTAAAGATAAAAAGTCCAGGTTGTTCCAAGCTTGAGACCGGAAAATCGAAGAAGGCTTCTGAGAAGTTGTTTGAAAAGCCTTCATATGTAAGCACCTGCCATTTATTTTCAATGATCTGGTACTTAAACAATGGACTTGCCACTAAATCCCCAGGTTCTGAAGGAATTTTCACGATAAGACCCCCGGAGTAGTAAAGAAAACTTTTATAAGGCAGTAAAATTCCTAACTTGCAAGGAAAAGGTGACTTTGCAATGTTCCTTACAAGCATCTGGTCCATGTCAACAATAATTCCAGTCCTCTTCAACCGTCCGTCAAGATCAGTGCCTCCAACAAGAGCGATTGAGACCTGATTTAAAAGCCCAGCAGCAGAGTCAATATAAAACCTGTGATTTTTTTCAAAGACCTTCTTTTCAATCTTATCTTCTGAGAAGTGATAAACAGTAGCTTCCTTCCTGCTTAAATAATAAAAAAAGTCATTAGGTGTTATTACCTTCGGAACAACTGAAGCTGATTTAGAGTTTCCCATTTATAAAAATGCTTTTTTTTATTCAAGAGGGTCTTTTGTACCTTGCTTCTTTTCTAACGACTTTCGCATACACAATAATGATTTCGTTTTTTCCTGCCCTTGCTGAAAGTAAAGGAATGGACCAGTCAATCATTGGAGTGCTTTTCGGACTTGACCCTCTTATCGGTCTTCCGGCGAGTATCTTAACAGGAAGACTGATGTTTAAACTAGGAAGGAAAAAAGTATTCATTTTTGGGATTTTTTGCTCTGCGGTAGGATTTACTTTACTTTCAACTATTCATTATTTTCGGAATGATGTTGCCTGTCTCTTAGCTTTTTCGGCTCGAGTTGTTTCAGGACTTGGAACTGCAACTTATATGACTGCTGGTCAGTCATTGTTACTTAATCAGTGCCCTGAACAGGCAGAAAGCCTTGTTGCGAAGTTTGAAGCTGTTGGAGGACTTGGGTTTTTAGTAGGCCCTGTTGTTGGATTTTTTTTTAGTAGTAGTCAAGTTGGGTGTTTTGGAATTTGTGGACTTTTGTTGTTTGTTTATGGACTGGTTAACTTGTTATTGCTTGAAGTTCATGAAAATGTTGATGAACAGGGCGAGGATTATGGAATTAGTGGGTTTATTAAAAAACCGGTAAGGGGTATTTAGAAGATTTTTTTGGAGTTTATGGCTCAGATGATGATGCTTACTTGTCTAGGGTACCTGTCGGCTGTTATTGAAAGATATTTGAATGTTTCTTTTGATATACCTGATGAAATCTGCGGTCTCCTATTCTCAATCTACACCATATCTTACTTTTCAGCATCTCTCCTCGAGCCAAAAGTATCCAAACTTTTAAAAAGTGAAGGTCGAGTAGTATGTCTAGGAACCATAATATCAAGTCTAAGTTTCATCCTAATAAGCCAATTCTTATTAACAAGCTGGCAAATCGTTCTTCTCGGTTTAAGTTTCACTGGAATCGGGAACGCTTTTATGATAAGTAAGACCTACCTAGTCCCAACAATAGCAAGAATCCTGAAATCCGCGAATTCCGACTACGGTTACCCTAAAAGTGAAAAATTAGTAGACACAGTCTCATCATTAACCCTATTTTTTTCCAATTCCGGAGAAATAATCGGTCCATTTCTCGCGTCTTTTCTTGTAAAAACAATCGGATACCACTCCGGTTTCTTGATAATGTCTTCAATTCTCATTATCTTTTTTTTCTTTTACCTGAAATTCACAGACGTTCTTGAAAAAAACCAGTTAATTTATGATCAAATCGAAATAGTCGACCTAAGCCTAAGAGAAGAAAAAGAAAGCAACTTCAAAGAAACAATAAATTATTCAAGTAGTAAATAATTCTGGGTAACTAAAAATTAACACCTTGAGAAAGTCCTCATTTTCCAGTAGTTGAAGATGAGCACTTCTGCCAATCATCGTGTCAATTGAATTATGAAGCTTAAAGTGCACATCGAGCTTAACCACATTAGTAACACTCAACTTTTCAATTAAACTTTGAACCATTTTCTTGTAAGCTTCTCCGAATCTCAAGTCATTTGCTGACTTTTCACAGATTTCAACTCGAGCAGATGAAAAAGGCGCGTATTCATCTTGTGAAGAACTGACAAGAACAACATGTGTGAACCATTGAAGACCATTGCAAAAGCTGAGTTTATAAATAAAAGAATTTTCGATTTCTTCTGAATCTTTTAAACCCATCTGACTGAGACTTTCAAAGTTCTTCAATTGTTTCATGATCCAAATTCCTGTTTCTAGAAGTTTTCCAGAGTAAAGTAATCCCAGATGAGGTGTAGAAAGACTGATAAAAAAGTGAAAATTCGTTGAATAAAACTCAAGTAAAGGCAAAGCCG
Source organism: Stentor roeselii (assembly GCA_006503475.1). Lineage (NCBI taxonomy): Eukaryota > Ciliophora > Heterotrichea > Heterotrichida > Stentoridae > Stentor > Stentor roeselii. Next base: position 84,224 of record RSEH01000157.1, read on the forward strand.
CTCTGATAATAAGTCCTCCCAAAGAATGTCCTATAAAAGATATTAAAGGACATCGATTTCCGAAGTTCAAAGACATGAAAGAAACGATTTCTTCCGCCAGTCTTTCTCCCATTTCAGAGATGTCGCCATCAGTACGGTTTTCATTAAAGGCTGAGTCGAGAATGACCAGCTTGGGCCAGGCCTGAGCCAAGACCTTGCTGACAAGTTGCATATCAAATGAATTGCCCTGGAATCCATGAACTAGCACAACAAGATGAAAATCGTATTTCGACTGAAACTTCGAAGGCTTTGATGGCTTAAAAGTTTCTTCAAAAATCAAAGGAATATTTTGCCCTAATGATAAAAAATTCGCTTCTTGGACGATAAGACTTTCCAAGTTATTAAAATATTCATTTGTTCGCATTTTTTTCACTTTTTCTGCTCTTGATGTGACTTTTGTTTGGTCTTGAAGGGCAGAGTCACTTTTACTTGATGACCTGATTATGAATTCTTTACATTTTTCATGAAGGTGATGTTTGAAGAGATTTTTTAATGATTTTGTTGCGGGTTTCAGGTTTATTAGAAGGTTGTACTTGATTTTGTCGAAGGTCTCATAGACTTTCAATGCGATTTGTCGCACTTCTGAAAGGATTTGCTGACTTACGAAGATTGGGTCGTGGTCTGTCAGAGCTTCTGCAAGAGAATCAGAGACACCCTGGGAACAAAGCGGCAGGTGAAATGAAGGAAATTTTTCAGAGGACTTTAAATCGAGACTTTCAAAGGTTTTTACCAGCTGGTCTCGACATCTAACGATTTTCGAAATTATTTCGCTGTATTTTCGGTCGATTTCTTGACCCCCCAGGCACTTTTTTAATGTTTCTTGTTTGTTAGGGAAAAAAAAAACTGCTAATTCTTTTTGATCTTCACTTGGAAATATAAAGTCGTAGAAACAGATAGAAACTATTGAATCAACTGAAAAGTTACTCTTGTTGTTGAACTGTAAAGGAAAAAAACTTAAAATTCCTTGAAGAGGAGATGAAATTTCTATAGTTTTAACACATTCAGAAGAGAATAAATGCTCAGTTTTTAGTGATTTTAAACCTTTTTTCGTGATTTTGCTGTACATTAACTCGACTTGAATGAATATTGACTGGGCATTTTCTGGAAGTTCCAGGTAAAATGTTAGAATTTCTTCGAGTTTTATCTTTGACTCTGAGGATCTTATCACAAATGTCTTGGAATTTATTGTTCCTTCTGACTCGTTCACTGAACCTTGCTTTATGTTGTCTAAACTTTTAAGGGTTGCTCTTGGGCTGAATGACTCAATGCACATTGGCTGGGCTTGAAGTGGCTTGTTTGAAGTGGTGCAAAAACAACAGAACTCAAGGTAGTATAAACCTGGCTCGAAGATTAAATAGTTTCGCAGTTGGTGAAGAAGGATTGAAATTTCTAAAGCGGCTTTTAGGTTTTTCATTTTTAGAATGAAGGTTTTAGGGAAACTGGATTTTTTAGGAGATGGAGGTTAGGAGGATTAGATTTTGAGGTAATTTTTAGGAATTTAAGAGAGTTTTAGGGTTTTTAGATAAGGATATTCTATTTTGCTTGATTTTTTAAGAATTTTTTAAGATTTATGATCTTTTATTCATCGATGTTTTCAGAGAAAGAGAGGATAATCCTCATATTTAAAGCCAAAATTAAGTTCATTAATATTCCCTTATATTTCCTTCCATTTAAAACTTAAAGATTATCACTTAAATCATTAAAAATCACAACAAATTCTTATATCTCTCAACATTTTTTCAACAAATTTTCAACAATATAATAAACTTTCAACTCTTAATCATAAATTATAAAAATTAATTTAATAAGACAGATTCCATCCAGTTCCTTATGAAATCAATTTAAACTTCTTTCATACTTAATATAAGACTGATACTTAGAAATTCCTAGCCACAGATCTTTAATCGCTTCAGCAGTTGAAATGCGATGATTAGGGTCAACAGTAAGCATTCTTCTAATCAACCCAAAAACCTCAGAAGGTATTTTCAAATTATTCTGCACTCCAACCATTGTAACTTTTTTCAACAAATCTCTTTCATTCCTTCCAACGAACGGGTACTTCTTGCTAACTAAAAAGAAAAGAATGACTCCAAGAGCCCAAACATCGACTTTCTGCCCATAATAAGCTTTTTGCATCATAAGTTCAGGTGCCATGAACTCTGGGGTTCCACAGTAAAACTTCAGTTGAGAGTCAGCTTTCAATGAAGCGAATCCAAAATCAATTATTTTTATTTTCTTTCCGGAATCTATCAATATGTTTGAAGGCTTCAGGTCACGATGAGCCACTCCTAATGAATGACAATAGTTTAATGCTGATAGGATTTGTTTGAAGATTTTTTTACACTCGGTTGAATCGAGTTGTCGCGATTTTACAAAACTTTCGAGAGAACTCCCGGCGATGTACTCGAGAATCAGGTGGATTGATGTTGGCTCTTGACGCACGTCGAGCAGCTTGACAATATTAGGATGTTCTAAAATTTTCAAGACCTTAACCTCGTTTTGCACGTTTTTTAACAACTGAGGAGTTGTTTTTTCATAAGACTTGATCGCAACTCGAGTGTTATCAAGTTTTGATTTTGCCAGGTAAACGATTCCAAAGGAACCTTTTCCCAGTTGCCGAATAATTTCGTAGTCTGAAAGACCTGAATCGAATTTTTCTCTTTGTTGAGAGACTGGCTGGTTGGATTGACCGATTTTTCGGATGTCTGGAAGAAGACTTGGAGTGAATGACCTGGACCTTGACTGGATTTTTCTCATTTTTATGAGGAATAGAATCGTTATGAAGAGATTTAACGAGTTTAGTTTAGGTGATGTGGTGAGATAATTATTTGAATTTGATGGCAAGAGGATTTTTTATTGAGATGATGGAGAAGGACTGGATTTAGGGATTGAAGATTTGAGGATTATTTTAGATGGCATGATCTAATAATACTTGTGAAAGAATTAATGAATTCCCAAACTTTAATTAATTCAATTAACTATTTGCATTTACTACGAAAACATACTATAATATAAAATTTGACAACTCGAAAGTTCTTATATAAAAAACCATATCATTTTAGATAAATCACATCTCAGAGATAAAGCTTTACTGATTCAGAATTAAATAAATTAACCACGAATACTCACTTCCATGAAATATAATTAATGATTATTTTATCGGGAAGGTAGCTAATAAGATTGAATATAAGACTGATATATTCAACATTTAGAGATCTATAATTGAGGAATTGGTTAAACTTTGGATGATTAGTGAATTGAAGAACAGCGTTAACTTTTTTTTGCGTTTTCATAATATTTTATTTGTACAAGTGTAAGTATCTTAAAATTTTTACTGAATATCCAAGCCTATGAACGATTCTGTATATTTATAAGTCTCAAAATCAAATATAAAGCAAATTCTTATTATTTAATAAAATATTATACATAAATTTTTTTGGTCACTATTTGGTCTAAGTTTAAACCAGCATTTCCAAAAAATATCAATATCATGACTTTTTTCTCTAGAAAAATACTTGATAATCTAAGATTCTGCCAAAATATTTCAAATAATAATCGGAAATTTTTAGTTAATTTTTATTTTATATAAAACCAATCAATTTTCAAATCTATATTAAACATATATAATCCAACATAGAAATTCAATCAAAATCAAATCATCTAAAATAACAAGCTTTTTTATTCAATACTTAATAAATTCATTTCAGTCATCATTCATCAGTTCTTAGGCTTTAAATCTTTTATTATAGCATCTTATTCTATTCTAAAGTCGATTCCCCGAAACTTTGTTTTATTCTAAATAAAATATTGTTTACTTGTTTAAAAACTATTCAATATAAAATCACTTACAATTTTTCATGAAACTCTAACAAAGCTCTTTGCAAATCATTTATCGATAACCAAATATCATCACTAAATGAAACTCTAAAAATCCTCAAAAAATTCCCTAGACTTTAAAACAAACATCAACAAAATATAATCCACACTCTTCCAAACTAAACAAACTAAAATCTCCAATAATCTAATTAACTAATCTAAAAGTCTATCACCAACTTTCGATGACTTACTTCCATGCCCAGGAGCAAGAGCAGCTTTAGTCTTGCAGTACTCAATAAGCAAATAAATTAACCCTCCAAGAACCCTAAAAACCAAAACAACAATTCCAGCCCCTCCAATTCCAATAAAATAAAGCAGTCTAGTTTCATTAGAAGCGGTATTAACAACAGTGAGTACCAAGAAAACAAACAATCCATTACAAAGCGCCCATATAATAGTCCACCTTGCTCTAAACCTTTCAAAAGACCCAATTTTTTCCTGTTCTTCCTTCGTTAAAATATCAGGTCTATTTCCCCAGGTGCAATCATGAGTATTACAAATAGAGTAAATAAGTAAGATGTTCACATAAGTAGGAATCATGAAAACGTAATGACCTGCTCCTCGAAGGACTGTCACAATTTCGCAGTTGAGGATGCAGATTAAAGCGAAAAGACCGAAAGAAAGAACAACACCTGCGACGAAGAGATTCGTGACGCTTGACATGATTAGAAGTCGAATCATGAGAGCTATTCCAACGAACTGCATTATTCCTAAGTAATAACAAGTTGATTGGAAGAAACCTTCAACCATCTTCGGCTTGGCTCCAAGAGACATGATGAGGATCATCACAATGCATGAAGCGTAAGAAATGCATAAAATATCGGCGAAGATCATTAAACCTTCACTTGAATCCATTGAAGTTGATACTGCGATGTCGAATGCAACGTACATGATCCCCACCATTAGCCAGGAGTAGATCGCGCTGATTGAGTAGTAGATTATCAGAAGAACGAATAATAATTTACGGCAACAAAAATGATCGGCTCCGAGAAGTTGCTTGCATTTCAGGATTGTGTCGATCAATGCGAACCATGACCCGTTTATCCATCTTCTTCTTTGAGCAAGTAAATTTATTAGGGAATCTGGAACGTCGGTCTCTGCAACGCTTTTTCTTATGTATCTTAGCATGTATGACTGTCCAGGTTTCGATACAAGCGAAAGACACAAAACCCTATCTTCAGCCAAATAAATATTCGAATGAAAAGTATCCATTTCTTCCGAATGTGCAAAAACCGACTTAAAATAATCCTTCCAAAGTGGTTCTCCCTGAAGTGCTTCCCATCGATAAGCACTAAAAGCTCCAGGCAAGACAGTAATAAACCCAATAGCACTTTCCAGAGCCTTATCAAGCATATGAGAAAATTTATACTCAACAACTTGTGCCTGTACAACAAGATTCCAAAAAGAAGGTGCCATAGGTCTGATTTCTCCACAACATCCAGCAATATCAGGGTACTTGACAAGAGCATCATAAAGATAAAACAAAGAATTTTTCAATGGTTTAGTTCCAATATCAAGCAACATCACATAATCCGGAGAAATGACTTCACAGAAGCCGCCAAAGAGCCAAAGGTGACTATTTAACTTTCTCTTATTAAACTGCTTCACACAAAGAACCACATTTAAAGGCGCCCGGACGTTACCAAAGAAGATCTTCTGACTAAACATATGAGCAAATTCAATTTTTTCCTTACGCTTCGATGAAGACCGTGATTCAACCAAGGCTCTATTGATAGGTTCTACTTTTTTCACTTCTTCCTGAAAGTCTTCTTTTGAATCTTCGTCGTTTACCTCTTCAATTACCTCTGGATGACCTGGTTTTTTAGAGTGTTTATATTTGTGAAGAAGGTACTCAAATGTGCATTCTTTTAGGTTTTCAGTGTCGAATTCTAGTTTTACTTCTTCTTCACAGAAGAATTTGCTGAACTCTTCTTTGTTCCTGGTGTATGTCTCGAGAAAAGGAGCCATACCGTCTACGATTATCAGGCAAATCACGTTGTCTGAAGTAAGAGAAGTGTTTTCGTAAAGAGATAAAAGACTTTCATTCACAGCTTTTAAAGTATTTCTGAATTCTTCCCAATTTTCATTGTACATCGCGATGCCTATCAAGAATTGACATCTTTCTTTAGTACTTGTTTTTCTTTCTGAGGCTTTTCTTAAGATTTCACTTTTGAAGTGGTTTTTCTTACGGTCTGGGGTTTCGAAGCCTTTTGCTCTGAAATATTCTCCTGTTGTTGGGTTGTATATTTTCTTTAATGCCACCACGTCGTAGGTCATTCCTTGTAAACTTTCGATTTGCATCTTCATTGTACTTGAATCATCGAAATTCGAAGTCAAACGATACTCGGTTGTCATTTTTATTTAAAGCTCCAGGAGAATTTTTTATTGGGAGGAAAAAAGTTGATGAAATTTAAATTTTTTATTTGAGAAGATTTTTTTAGTGAATTAATTTCTGGGTTGAAGATGTGGGTGGAGATGAAGGAGGAGGGTATGGGTTTTTATGTTTAAGTGATGAAAAAATAGAGAATTTTTTGGATTTTTTTGATGGAAATTTGGGTTTTTTTAAAGGGTTTATTTTTTAGGAGGTTTTTAGGGTGTGATGAGGTGGTTGGGGATTGTGGAGATTTGTTTTGTTTTAAGAGTGGATTAGGTGATTTTTTTTTGGGTGAGTAATTGATGGGGATTGATTTTGGGATTGATTTATTGTAATTGTGATGACTCTGATGTAGTATGGTTATAATTTTATGTGAATGTGAAGGGATTAGTTCTAGATATGCATTTTTTTAGAATAAATCGATGCTGATTATACCTGGGTGTTATTTTCGAATCAATCGCATATAATGTTGATCAATTTAACACAGGAGGATTTGATATATTAAATTCTTAAATATTTTAAATTAAAGTTTAGAGTGAGCTATATGGAAATATTATTGATGCAGTTTAATTTTATGTTTCAGGTATTTATTTGAACTTTTGAAGATTACAGATTATAATTTTATTGTTCAGACAGCCTGGTTCATATTCAAAGAGTTCTTTATTTCTATTGAGAATTATAGAACTATATCTCTTATTTGATCTTGGCATTCAATGACAATTTAAAGTTCTATAAAAATTTATAAAATTTTTACATTAGCAGTGGTTTGTTAGTTTATACAAATATACAAGCTTCTTAATTATTCTGAAATTAATCGTTTTTTAGTATATCCAGAGTTTAATTCAGTGTATTCATCTTTTTCAATAAGATGATATTTCGGATTTCTTCTGAATGTCCTTTTTATTATACTGTCCTGCTTTAATTATCAGAAGAAATATTCAAATCACCTTGAAATTAAGTTTTGAACACTCCAAGTTAAAATAATATATTAAGCATCAGTCATCTTTATCTAATTTCACCTTGTAAGGAATTAGAGTGCTTTCAATTAAATCATTTGGCAATCTACTTCTGGATCTATTCATAACATATGAAAGTTGAGAGATTTTTAAAACTTTCTTTTATGAATCTCTTGCTATTCTGTTAATCTTTTGTCTATTTGTATTTTTTGCATCCTTTACTTGTTCTAAGAATATAGCAGAGTGATATCTAGAGGATTAAGGTTGAGTTTTTATTTAAGATGTTATAAAATTTGACTTCTGTTTAAGTAGCAATCATTGATATCAGAGATCATCATAAAAAAGTTGATACTTATAAACTAAAAGACTTGTATAGCTAATCTAAATCTACTAAAGTAATCTTCATATTCATTCATCCTATCATCTTAAGTCCTGCCTCAGATTATCCCTCATATACAACAATAAGCTAAAAATACTTTCTTTAAACTTGCCAAAATAATAACCTACAAATATTAAGTCCATCTCTGATTCTTTCTTTCTTTATATCAATCCTCTAGTTAACAAGATTCAAACAACTACCTATATGTTTGATTAATGGATATAATTATGTCCTTGATGCTCTTTTTGCTAGTTCTCAAAGCAAATTCCACAAATTTGCATTGCAATTCGAATGAATGCACTAGTTGTACATCTGGGTATAACTACTTATCAATCAGCTGCCTCCAGATCTGTCCAACAGGGTACATAATCAATCAAAATTCATGCAAATCCGAAGCTTCCCAAGATCTCTTCGTTTTACACTTCATATCTCACAGAAAGTTCCTCGCAACGTCAATCGGCCCCTTTTCCCACCCAAACCAATACGCTTTCAGCAACGATACAAAAGTGACCCCATTTCCTCTTTTTTATCGTGGTTTTTACTTTTACAGTACCTCAGTCCTGGAGTCCAAAGAGTCTTACGTGTTAGCGCCTCACTTTATTTTAGGAGTTTACTTCAAAGTAACAAATAATGGGAAAATTTTTAGAGTTTTACAAGGAGATAAGACTATTTTGGAATTGAAATTTGAAGGAACATTAAAAGTTTCTTGGAGAAATCTTAACAAAACTGTTGAAGTAGAGAATTTTAGTGATACAAAGCTAGGGAATATTTGGACTATGTTTCATTTTTGTAATATTCAGCAGAGGGGTGGAGTTGAAATATATCATCCAGGATTAGGAAAATGGACTTTTTTTGAAAATTTTGAGTTTCGAATGGATGTTCAAAACACGAAGTTTATTATTGGAGGCGAGGGGGGTACAGGGTTTGAAGGCTTTTTGCTTTATTTGTGCATGAGGAATGATTACTACAGTTTTCATAAGGAATTTTATAATGGTGATTGTATTGAGTATCAAAGTCATTATAGCTCAGGATGTAACGAGTGTCAATGTCAAGATATTTCTTTTTGTTATAATCAACAGTGTGTGAAGTGCATGCCTGGGAATTGTAATGGGTGCACTGGGTACATGTATGATGATTGCAGTGCTAATGATTTTGATATTAATGTTTTATTACCAACATTATGTAGTACAATAAAAGCTAATACGTGTGCCACACCAACTCCTTTTGATACGATTACTCTGGATTTTAATACTTTTTCACAATATAAGGGGGAGTATTTTAAAAGCGGAAATAATGAGCAAACTTATTCTCCATGGAATAATCCAGAAGCTGACGACCCAATCGCTCTAAGTAAGCGCGGCTACATGTTTAACTCTTCACAGTTCATGTCTTCCAACAGCATTACCTTAAAGAGTTCATTCACAATAACAGTATGGATATCAACCTCATCAGCATCGATCATTAGATGTGACAAGTTACATTTATTTTATGATGGTTCATTACAAATCCAACTATCAAATACTCAAAGATACTACAGAGAAGTGTTCAATGCTGAGTGTTTTCAAAAAGATTCTTGGAGTTTCATCGGGGTTTCTATTGACTTCTCAGATGGTTCAACACATTTTAAGTCAATCTGCAAAAATTCAGTGACTCCAATGCGAAGTGTGAAAGGTTTTGGCTTTTTCGACCAAACAAATTATTTAGAAATACGTCCAGATTCCAATCAATATTTTTTCATCTACAGAATGACCATCAGCCAGACATCTGTTAGTGATTTAAGTTCTTTTATTAATATATGCTCTACATCGGGTTCTAGTGCTTGTTTGAACTTACCCAATAAAGGATATTTGAGTATTTTTGGGAAATTAACTGAATGTCACCCTAATTGCTTGAATGGATGTAGGACTTGGGGAACTTGCAACCTTTGTAGTAATATTTTATGTAAAACTTGTGATGGGAATTTTGAAGCTAGTTGCTCTGCTATGGATAATTATGATCCTTGTCAAGATGGTTTTGTTCTGTCTAGGGATAGGACTCAGTGTTGTAGAACTGAATGTGCATCATGTTACGGCTCCAAGAACTTCATGTGTTGGGGATGCGCAAGCAATTACGTTCTATTGATGAACTTCTGCACTTTTAATTGCCCTTCAAAGTTTGAACTAAAAGATGGCATCTGTGAAAGTCCTAACGAAAAACTGCAGCTTGACGTGGAGTTTAATAAGATGTCAAAAAGTTTCAATGATAAATTTGATAACTCATTTAATACTGGAAGTATTTCAACAAACTCTAGTTTAAATGACCCGATTCCTGCAAAGTTTAGAGGATTTTATTTCAAGAAGACATCTTTTGTAAGCAGTTCTTTATTTGGCCTTTCGAATAACTTTACCATTTCCTTTTGGATGCGACAGAATAGTGCTGGAACACTTTTTAGCAAAGGTGGATTTATTATTTCTTCTGAAATCACTGTCAAATTAGAGTCATTGATATTGAGTTTTGATCAATTGCAGGATAACACTTGGATTGTCTTCAATGTCATGGGATTTTCCTTTAATGAATATTACTTTATTGATGTTGAAAATTCTCAAAAAAAATTCATTCGAACTGAAATAAACGGTCCTTTACATGATTTAAAATCGAATTTTACAATTGGAAACGGATTTGAAGGATTTATTTCAAGAGTATTGATCTATGCCGCCGTCTACGGCCCTTCATCGCCAAATATCTGCAATTCAGTTGCTTCAGAGCCTTGTCTATGGAATTGCGATTTAAATTATTTCTTATTTGGATCCAGCTGCTCTCCATGTAAAGCTTCATGCACTGAAGGCTGTGTGCGAGAATCAGACTGCAACAAATGCCCCTTCATAAATTGCGATAAATGTTCAGACTTTTCAACCTGCGCCAGTTGCACCTCTGGATATACAATCGATTCAAATTGCAAATGCGAAGAAAAATTTTATTTAAAAAATTCAGCATGCCTTCCCTGCAATAATAAATGTAAAACATGTACTGGTCCTGAATCAAAAAACTGCATTTCTTGCTTTGATAATTCCTTTTTAAATCAAAGTTCTTGCATTTGTCAGAATGGATTCTACTGGAATGGGTCTCTATGCGAAATATGTGATTCAAGTTGTTCAGAATGCAAAGATTCTAAATGTTTTTGCAATGATTCGTCGTTTCAACTTGGATTTATCTGCTCTAATTGTCATCCTTTTTGTCAGAGATGTGCAGGGCCGACTGAAAAAGACTGTCTCTGCGTAAATAAAAGTTGGAGTCATTGTGACTGCGAAAAAAATCAGTTTTTATATAAAGAATGTATTGATTGTCACTCCAGTTGTGCTTCTTGCTTTGAAAAATCTTATTTTCAATGTCTTTCTTGTCATGGGTTTCTTTTAAGCGGGATTTGCTTTGAGTCCTGTCCCAGAGGCTTTTTAGGAAAAAGTGGAAATTGTGAAAAAAGTGATTTTTTGGCTCTAGGTTTTTATTTTGATAGTCAAGATCCTTTACTTGAACAACAAAGTAATCAATTTGCAAGACTTTCTGATGAAAGTAGGGAAAAGGTTCCTTTTGTTCTTAATCAAAGAGGAATTTTTTTTCAGGAGAATTCAAAATTTGTTAAATTTAAAAGTGACTCTTTTCCACTCGTCTCGCAAAATTTTTTAGTGAAGATTTGGTTGAGGGTTTCTGATGATTCTGAAGTTTTTAGAATTTTTTCTTCTGATTCGTTTCAGATCTGGTTTTTAGATGGAAAAAACTTCTCTGTTTACTTAAAGTTGAATAATGTTGAAAGCTTTAGAGTCAGAGAAATTTTTTTTGAGGAATTGAGATGGCATCAGGTTTGCATCGGACTTTTTAATCATAGTTCGTATTTTCTTATGATGAGTGTTGATGGGGTTGAATATTTGAAGGAAGATTTACTTTATTTACCATATAAAGATAGCTCGAGTTCTGAACTGTTTATAGGTAAAAATATGACAGGCTTTATTTATTCTTTTGAAATTTTCACTTATTTTTCATATGAAATCTTTCTAAATTCATCCAGTCCAGTTCATCTAATAAACTGTGAAGCTGATGAATTCGAATCAGAAGAATCCTGCCAAAAGTGTCAAACTATCTGCAAATACGGCTGTTTGACTTCATCCGAATGCATTTTTTGCAATTCAGACTCATGCCTTCTTTGCAATAATTTCCTTTCTGATACCTGCGATGTCTGCCGTCCTCCCTTCATCTTAAAAAACTCAAAATGTTCCAAATGTTCAGATTCCCAATATTTTAATTCAATCTCAAGTCAATGCTCTGAATGTCCTTCCCTCTGTTCAAGCTGTTTAAACAACTCTTTTTGTTTAACCTGCTCGAAAAACAGTCAACTTTCCAATAATTCTATTTGTGAATGCGAATTCGGGTTCATGTTAAAAGACGATAAATGTCTTCAACGTTTTTTCAAAGCTTTGGGTAAAATCGACTTTTCAAATTTGGTTACGATTTCTTTTAGTGAACCTTTGAAGGAATGGTTAACTTTTATAAATATTTCAGCGACTGTGGACCTGGAAAAAGTTGATGTTTTAGTTGAAATGGAGAATTTTCAGGTATTTTATGTTAGTTTAATAATACCTGATGAGATTTTGTATAAGAAAGAAAGATTGTTGAATGTAAAAATCGATCAAGGAATAATTTCGGTTTATGGAGCAATTGTTAATAATACTAGCTTTGATTTTGTTATGTTTGATCAGGTTTTAAACAAAGCTGATGATAAAATTCAAAGTTTACAAAAATCTGCTAAATCTATCACTGTTACTGCTGCTGCTGCTGCTTTGACTTCTGGAACTCTTTTGATGAAACCAACGATTGTTTTTAATTTGTTGAATTTAGTTGAAATGTTTTCTTATGCGTTGCTTTTTGATTTGGAATTTGATGAGAAATTTATTGAGTTTTTAGTCAGTTTGAAAAAGTCTTCTAAGTTGCCTAGTCTCACTTTACCAATAACAATGAAAGAAGCAAGTTTACCAAAAAAATATATCAGATATAATATTGAATCAACCCATTTAATAATAAATTCAGGCTATTTGCTGATATTAATGATAAGTTCATCAATTGTATCAGCTTTCGCCTATTCACTAACCTGGGCAACAAATCCAAAAATCAGTAATTTTTTCCTCAAAATATTAAAATTTTTTTTTTTCAGGTGGTTTCATCGAGCCTGCATTCAAGGTTGTTTCGACTTAAGCATTTTTTGCTTGCTCAGCATAAGATTTTCAGACTTGAGCTATAATTTAACAATTTTTGACTGGTCAATGTGTTTCGTGGCAAGTGTAAAATATAAATAGTGTTATTTTATCTTCTGGATCTTTATTCACATTCTTTTTTTAAACACAACAAATTTCCCAGTTTCAAGAGAAGACCTTCCAAGTATTTTGAATTATTTTTCAGTGATATTTGAAGAATTTAACTGCAAAGATTGGAACTTTTGCTTGTTTTACATTATTTTTATTGTTAGAAGAATGTTTTTGTCAATATTGATAATTTATTCGAATGGAATTTTGCAGTTGATGGCGAGTATCTGCTTTTGTTTAATGGTAAAAAGTATTTAGACTATTTTTTACTTGCATTATATTAAGCCCTTCAAGGAAACTATTGAAAACTTTTCTTTTCTTATTAACGAAAGTTTATTACTTGTCTTTTATGCTGCTCTTTCTTTAAAAACACTGAATCTTATTCATGTGAATGATGGAGATTTGGCTATTTTTTCTATTAGAGTCATCATTGGAACTCTTGGATTTAATATTTTCATTAATGCTTTTAAGAGTTTTAGAAGTTTTTACCAAAAAATCAAAGCCAGATTTCACTCTAGAGTTTTAAGTATTGCGAGTCAAGCTATGACCACTCAAGTTATTAAAATGAAAAATTCTAAGCCGGTTGTTTAAGATTAAGATAGGTTAATTAAAATATCGATTCTGATTTTATGTGTTTTTTAAATATGATTGAATTGAGAGTTTTTATTTATTCTTTGAAGATGGATTGAGAATTTCTTGTATTCTAATGAGATTCAATTCTCAAACCATGAAAAAAAGATTCAAATCATTGCATATAAAAATAATTTAAGAAGAAATTAGATTTTCGATGAATGTAGTATTTCCCTTCATTCAACCTATTCAAATTTCAGTATAATTACTAAATTTCACTTATTCTAGTAGATTAATATTACGTGATTAACTTTGAATCTAAATTACCTTGAATTTAAAGAATCACCTGATTTTGGTAATATTTGACACATAAAATTTCCAAATTTTAATAATCAAAATAAATACACTAGATATTCTACCCAAATGAGAAATAGTTCTAAGTGAATCGGTTAAATCTAAATTTCAAAAGTTCTAAAAATAAATCTATATTGTTTGGATTGAATCCTAAAGGTAAATATAAAAATTTATCAATATTAATAGTATTAGATTTCAATGATTATGTAAAAGTTAAAATATTGAAGCCTTTGATCATTAATGATCATGCTACTAATTAACTAAACCAACATATAAATTAATCTTCTAAATTCAACTATTTTATCATAAAAAAAACACTTTCATATAAAAAATTGTTAAAAGATATCTTCAACAACCAATCCAAACAATAAGCATCGAGATTTCATTTACCTTTATGGTAGTTATTAATATGTCCCTACTATTTATCTTCCTGGCTCTGGAGAGATATTTAGCGAATACCAATTGCACGACAGATGACTGCAAAACATGTACATCTGGAAACAACTTCAAGAATATCAGCTGCCTTAACCTATGCCCAACAGGGTATAACTTAAGTGACAAATCATGTGTTCCAGGTCCATCTCAACAACTTTTCGTTCTAAACTTCATATCCCACCGACAGTACTCCGCATCTTCAATAGGTCCATTTTCCCACCCGAAAAAATACCTTTTCAGTAACGAAACACGGGTGACTCCATTTCCTCTTTTCGATCGAGGCTTTTACTTTTTCAAAAATTCAGTTCTAGAGTCAAACACGTCCTACATATTAGCACCTCGCTATAGTTTAGGAGTGTACATCAAAGTAATAAATGATGGAACAATATTTCGAATTCTTGACGGCTCCAAGACTATCCTGGAATTGAAATTCAATGGAACTTTGAAATTTATTTACAGGCACTTTAATGGAATATCTGAGATTGAGAGTATAGGTGATACTAATATTGGGAAATATTGGGCAATGGTTCAGTTTTACAATATGCAGGAGAGAGGAGGTTTGAATATTTTCTATCAAGGTTTAGGACAATGGAATTTTTTAGCTAAACGTGAATTTTGGATGTATAGTCAAAATGCTAGGTTTGTTATAGGAAGTGAGGAAAGTTTAGGATTTGAAGGATTTTTGGTTTACTTGTCAATGAGAAATGATTATTATAGTCTTTATAAGTATTTTCCTCTTGGGAGTTGTCTTTTATATGAAAATTTTGCCTGTGGTGATTGTGGATGCCCTTATTGTTCAACTAATGTTTGTAAGATGTGTTTTTATTGGGACTGCACTGGGTGCATAGGTTATATGTATGATGATTGCAATTCAGTCAGTAAAACTATTATTGATCAACAACTAAGTTTTAATTGCCCAACTTTTACTAATACCAGCAATATTGCATGCATTGAACCAACTAAATTTGAAAATATGATACTGCATTTTACATCTTTTTCGATGTTTAATGAGCCGAATTTTCAAAGTGGAAACAATAAATTAACTTATTCACCATGGAACAACCCAGAAAGTGATGACCCAATTGCTCTAAGTTATCGCGGATACTGGTTTTTCGAAAATCAATACATGTTTATAAACAACCTTATCCTAAACCATTCATTTACAATAACAATCTGGATCTCAACAAGCTCAGCGAAGATCATCGACTGTGAAAAGCTTTGCCTCTATTATGACGGTACTCTAGACTTACTTCTATCAAATTCTTTAACATCTTACAGAGAAGTAGTAAACTCAGAGTGTTTTCATGAACTTTGGCGTTTTTTCGGAGTTTCAGTAGAATTCGTTGATGGTTCGACACATTTCAGATCGATTTGTAAAGATTCAGTGACCTTTGTACGAAGTGTGAAAGGTTTCGCTTTTTACGACAAGACAAATTTTTTAAAAATAATTCCAGTTGAAAATCAAGGTTTTTTTCTTTACAAGATGACAATAAGTCAGTTTGCAATGACATCTTCGTCTTCATCGTACAATATATGTTCAGAGTCTTTTTCAGCCTCATGTTTAAGCTATCCTAATCAAGGATATATGACTGTTTCCGGGAAGTTGCAATCATGTCACCCTAATTGCACTGCCGGATGTAGGACCTGGGGAACTTGTAACCAATGTAAAAATCTTTTATGCTTAAATTGCTCTGACTTTAATGATGATCAGTGCATTGAAAATTTATCTATTGATCCTTGTGACAATTCTTTTCATTTATCGATAGACAAATCAAACTGCTGCACACATCGATGCTCATCATGCTATGGCGAAACAAACTACATGTGCAAATCGTGCATGCAAGGTTTTTATTTAATTGGAAGCTACTGCAGTTCTATTTGCCCTACTCAATTCAAACAAATTTTAAATAAATGTGAGGATCCTTCAAAAAACTTGCAGTTAGATGTTAAGTTCAATACAATGGTGAGAAAATTTAATGATTCACTTAATAACTCTTTTTACTCTGGAAGTTTAGAACAGATTTATATTAATTTTAGCGAAAATGACCCGATTCCTGCGAAGTTTAGAGGATTTTATTTTAAGAGAACTTCTTTTGTGGATTGCTTGAATTTCAGTTTTTCAATTAACTTTACGATTTCTTTTTGGATTAGACAGACAAATGTTGGGATAATTTTTAATAACACAGAAATTTTTGTAACAACTGATATAAATATTACTCATAGAAATAAGAACCTTGATTTCAAAGTAGTTGAATCAAAAAAATGGATAAATCTTTTGGTTATTGGATTCTATTCTTATGAAGATTATTTTATTTTGGTTAAAGACTCACTTAATAACTACTCAAAAAAAGAAGGTGGTGGACTTGCTGATATAATTTACTCGAGTTTTAGGATTGGAGATGCTACTAATGGCTTTGAAGGGTTTATTTGGAAAGTATCAATCTACTCTAATATCCAATCCACTTCTAAACCAACTTTATGTAGCAATCAAAATCAAGATTCCTGCCTCTGGGATTGTGATTTAAATTATTTCTACTCAAACAAAGAATCCTATTCATCCTGCAATAGTTCATGCGATAATGGCTGTGTACGGAATTCAGACTGCAACTTATGTCCTTACATCAACTGTGAGTACTGTTCAACTTTTTCAACCTGCGATTCATGCTACTTTAATCTTTCAGTTGACTTGAAATGCAACTGCGATGAAAGATTTTACTTTCAAAATTCGCAGTGCTTGCCTTGCAACAAAGATTGCAAAACTTGCTATGGTCCTGAACCGAATAATTGTCTTTCCTGCGATGAAGATCGATATTTTAACACTAAATCAACTTGTGATTCATGTCATCCTATTTGTCAGAGATGCAATGGTAGTACAGTAAAAGACTGTCTTTGTGAGGAAAATGGAAATTTTACTAGATGTAATTGTTCAAAAAATCAGTATTTGTATAAAGTTTGTCATGATTGTGACTTAAGATGCTCTTCTTGCTTCGGAAAACTTTATTTTCAATGTCTTTCTTGTGTTGGGGTCCTTATGGATGGAATTTGTTTTGAATCATGTCCAAGAGGCTTTGTAGAAAATAATAGAACATGTAAGAGAACTCAAGACTTAGCTCTTAGCTTTTTGTTTTACAGTAAAACTCCTTTACTTGAAAGAAAAAGTAAAATAAATGCAACTTTTGATAGAGAAAAAACAGAAAATTTTCCAGTTTTACTTTATCAAAGAGGATTTTACTTTCAAGAAAATTCTTCTTGTCTTAGGTATAAAGATCATGATTCATTATTGGTTTCTCCAGTTTTTCTTGTCAAGTTTTGGGCAAAAATTTTTAAT
Organism: Stentor roeselii; assembly: GCA_006503475.1. Classification (NCBI taxonomy): domain Eukaryota; phylum Ciliophora; class Heterotrichea; order Heterotrichida; family Stentoridae; genus Stentor; species Stentor roeselii. The sequence goes on from RSEH01000157.1 coordinate 101,862, forward strand.
GATTCTGAAATTTTTGTTATAAATTCTTCAGAACTTTTTAGGTTCAGGTTTTTGGAAGGAGAAAAATTTTCTGTGCTTTTTAGACTGGATGGAAATGAAACATTGATTCAGGTTGATAATCCTTTCAATAAATCGAGTTGGCATCAGGTTTGTATTGGATTTTTTAATGAAACTTCGTATTTCTTGATGTTAAATGTTGATGGTAATGATCTCTTGAAAAAGCAACTGCTTTATTTTCCTTATAAAGATAGTTCGAGTTCAGAGCTTATCTTGGGCAACAATAGTTTCGGATTTTTCTATTCTTTTGAAATTTATACCATATGGACATCAGAAATACTTAAATTTGAATCATTCCCAGTCTCACTTGTAGATTGTGAGCAAAGCGAATTCAAATCAGAAAAAGGATGTGAAAAATGTCCAGAAATCTGTAAATATGGCTGCTTAAACTCATCCGAATGTAATTCATGCACATCACACTCTTGTTTCTTATGCAAAAATCTTCTTCCTAATATCTGCGAAGCCTGCCGTCCTCCACATATCTTAAAAGGCGCAGAATGTATCGAATGTCCCTACTCACAATTTTTCAATTACAAGACAAGCCAATGTTCTAATTGTCCTTTACTCTGCTTAACCTGTTCTAAGGATTCCTTCTGTTTAAACTGCACTGAAAACAGTCAACTTTCAAAAGAGTCTCTCTGTGAATGCGAATTCGGTTTTTCGCAAAAAGACGAAAAATGCTTCAAACGTTTTTTTAATGCTTTCGTGCAACTTGATGTAAAAAATTTGGTAACTATAAATTTTGATGAACCTCTTCGAAATAGCTTAACAGAGAAGAATATCTCAGCAACTGTTGACAAAATGAATGTCGAAGTTCAAGTTGAAATGAAAGATGCTGAACTCGTTTATGTTACTTTAATACTTTCGAATGAATTAGAAAATAAAAAAGGGAGGTTCTTGAGATTAGACTTTGATAAAGGAATTGTATCGGCTTGGGGATCAAGTCTTAATAAAACAAAATTTTCTTTTAAGATGTTTGATCAGGTTTTTCATGATTCTGCTCAAGAGATTAAAAGTTTACAAAAATCTGGAAAGGTTGTTACAACTACAGCAGCTGCTGCTGCTTTGACTTCTGGAGCGATTTTAATGAATCCTACTATTGTTTTCAATTTATTGAATTTGGTGGAAATGTTTTCTTATGCACTGCTTTTTGATGTGGAGTTTGATGAAAAGTTTATTGATTTTTTGGTTAGTTTAAAAAAGTCTTCGAAATTGCCTAGTCTTACTTTGCCAATCGATTTAAAAGAATCAGTATTACCAAAAAAATATGTCAGATATGATATCCAAACAAGTCTTTTTATCGTTAATTCAGGATACTTACTCATTATGATTACTATTTCTTTGATTTTAACTCTAGTTGCTTATTCATTGACATTCTCTTCAAATGATATCATAAAAGTATTTTTTCTTAAAGTTTTTAAATTCTTTTTCTTCGGGTGGTTCCATCGAACTTGTATTCAAAGTTGTTTTGATTTAGGTGTTTTTGGCTTACTTAGCATAAAATACTCTAGTTTAGAATCAAATTTAACGATATTCGACTGGATAATGTGCTGTTTTATTGCTGTAACATTTAAATAGTGTTATTTTATCATCTGGATGATAGTTCACATAAAATTTATACTAAAAACTCATTTTCCAGTGACAGAAGAAGATCTCCCTAACATTTTAAATCGTTTTTCTGTTATTTTTGAAGAATTTGACTGTAAGCAATGGAACTTTTGCTTGTTTTATGTTATTTTCATTGTAAGAAGAACATGCATTTCAGTATTAATTATTTATTCAAATGGAATTCTGCAGCTTATGGCAAGTATCTGCTTTTCCTTGATGGTAAAAACTATTTAGAATATCTTTTACCTTCATTATATAAACCCTTTCAAGCAAAAATTTGAAAACTTTTCATTTCTTTTGAATGAAATTTTATTGATTGTCTTTTATGCTTCATTGATACTTAAAGAACTGGATTTGATTGATATAAAATCTGAAGATTTAGCTATTGCTTCAATTAGAATAATTATTGGGACTCTTGGATTTAATATTTTGGTTAATGTTTTAAAGATTGTCGTAAGTTTTTATAGCAAAATTAAAGCCAAATTCCAAACAAAGGTTTCAGCTCAGTTAATAACGACTCAAGTTTCAAAAATAAATGAGTTGAACCCTAAAGTTTAAATAGATTTAGATTAAGGACTTAATATTATTTCTTTTGATTAGGTGCATATCCGATTAGAATCATTGAACTGCAAAATAAAATTGAATATCAATCTAATATTTTTACTGCATGTATTAAAATAATATGTGAAAATCATAGATAAAATTAATTAAAATCCCTACTTTCTTTATTCTCCTGTAAAATAAATCAAAGAAAATATATTTCACTCATAAACTACAGATTTAATATTATAATTCACTGATAATCAAACCAATATCTAATAATTAGACTAAAAGAATTTACATTAAATTCCAGCAGGATAGGAAAACATTTGTAACTATTTATTATTGTTTTAATCTTTTAAAGCAGAATTTTTATAGTTTTTGTAAATAACTGATAATAACAAATCATTCACTAATGAATTTCATCTCTAATATGAAAGTCTAGTTCAAATGAAGTATTATTAATCATTACTCGATACATATTATAGCTCTGAAATATAGATGTAAATTTTAAATAAACTCTAAATTTTAAACTAAAATATGTAAAATTTTCCTCAAAGATCAATCTAAGCAGGTCCAAAACTCTTTATTTTATCTATAGAAAAATCTTCGAGTAGGAAAGAATAACAAACTAATCTATTATAATCTAATCAAGCATGAATGATGATTCGATTCTCAAGGATTATCCCAACTCTAGAAATAATCTCAAAAATCTTTCTGGAAATAAACTGGACTACATCTAATTTAAGTTAAAATCATATTGATTAAAACCTTGACATATTCCTATCTTGGTCATTTAAACAGGTTTAACAAGATCTAAATTTTAAGAATTTTAAGTAATCCAAAGTTCCTATCAATTGTTCTTTAATCTAATTTAGTAAAAAAATTGTACTTCAAATCACCAGTCAAAGGTTGAAATTCGTCCTTTATCAATAATTTTGGACTTGAAGGCATCAAGTAAGTTTTGACTCGAAGTACTCGAGGATGCACGATTTTTTCATTCTTGTCTGCTTCTAAAGCAGTGATCGAATCAGAAAAGTTCTTAGGATAGCTCCGTAAAACTCGTGACATTTATAAGACCCAAAATAACCAAAAAAATATGTCATTTTCAGTATAAGATGCAACGGTTTAATATCTATTACTGAATTCTATAGAAACTGGCGCTGATTAATTATTTTTCCTACAAGAGTCAAGATAAGTGATGTTTTTTTAATTAATCCATTAATCACAAAAGCATATATTCTAATTTAATTTCCCTTTCACTTCTTTGTTTTAGAAAACCAGTTATTTCACCCAAAATCTCTAAAAACCACGAAAGAATCCAAAAAATGCTTAAGACTTAAAAAATTAAATAATCAATAACAACAATACCCTCCGAAAGAACCCTAAAATTCCATCCTTTTTCACCCATTCTGTAAATTAAACCACCCAATGCCAAAACCTTTCATTAAACCACCCAATGCCGAAACCTTTCATTAAACCACCCAATGCCAAAACCTTTCATTAAACCACCCAATGCCAAAACCTTTCATTAAACCACCCAATGCCAAAACCTTTCATTAAACGACCTAACCAAAAAAGCCCTCATCAAATTCTTTCAATATAATACTTAAAATAATATTCCAATATGAAAGTAGCATCACTATTGCTAACAATATTTTCAACAATCCCTATAATTTCAGCTTCAAACTGGTACCAGTCAAACGGGGTCCTTTATAAAGACGGTCAGCCGATAGTCTTGCACGGTGTGAGTTGGTTCGGCCTTGAAACAACAGACCGAGCACCCAGCGGTCTTTGGACATCGAATGTGAAAAACGGTCAAACCATCGGCCACAGCATTTCCTGGTTCATGCAGAAGATAAAAGACTTGGGCTTCAACGCGTTAAGAATTCCTTTATCGCCTCAAGGAATGTCAAAAGACGGGAACTCTTACCCAACAGCTTCCTGGGCTCGACAATGGGACCCGTCACTGACAAACGGTTGGGCAGTGCTGAACTCGATGCTTTCAGAAGCGAATAAAGTAGGACTTTACGTCGTGATTGACTACCAGACCTGCAGTGACATGATGATTGGGAATAATCTTCCTGGAAGTCCGACGAATTGCCCAGGGTATACTTTGAATGACTGGATAAACGACTTGAACACCCTTGTCGGTCTTTCAAAGGTCTACCCGAACATCTTCGCTGTTGACATCTTCAATGAGCCGCATGATATTCCTTGGTCCACCTGGCAGCAGTACGCTCAGCAGGCGTTGTCACAGATCTACAGCACTAACCCCAATATCGTGTATTTCATCGAAGGCATCAATGGACAAGTCCCTAACGACCCGGTTTGGACCTGCTGGGGAGAAAACCTTTATAATGTCGGGTCTCAGCCTGTTGTGCCTGAAGGAGTCCCTTTGAATAAAATCATTTATACTCCGCATGTTTATGATGTCTGTCAAAATAACTATGCCAGGAGCTTTGGGTATTTGAATGGGGGCCAAAATACGGTTATTGTTGGAGAGTTCGGGTATAACTCGCAGGACTCGGGTGATACTGGAACTTTTATACCCAACCTTATGAACTATTTGCAAAGTGCAAAAATTAACTCGTTCTTTTATTGGTGTATCAATGCGAATGACTCTACACTTGGGTATCTTGTTTCTAGTGACTCTACTTGGTGCACTGTCAGTGCTGAGAAGATTCAGAGGTTTAGGGCTTATGGAATTAACCCTCAGAGCTATATCACTAGTGTCAACCCTCCAAGTCTTTGCTAGGGTTTATTATTAGGTAAAATTTATGGAATTAAAGCGGTTGAATTTAATATTTGGATAAAGTTTTAAAATTTTGGATTATTTGATTAAGTGATTGGGTCTTGAATATGGGACTTGTGGTTTTTTGTTATTAGGGTTCTTAGGTTTAGGAATTAATCGATTGTTAGTATTTAAACATTTTGTTTAAAATAAGAATATTTTTGTTAATATAATTCAAAGGTTATATTTATAATACAATGAAAGTCTAACTTTACTCAAGTTATAAGCTTTTGATATAATTTATTATATAAATTTTAGATAAATTCAATTGAAGATATTCGTGGAATTAGATTTTATTATAGACAGATTTACTATGTTTGTATTTGAGAGAATAATACTTTAAAGATAGACTAAAATTATCCTTAGAGATTATATAAAAGTGTATATAATTATTAAACCTTGAAGTATTTTATAGTTCTATTAAATCTTTAAAAATATCATTGAAATTGATATCAGTAGCTTTTCCGTTTGATGGTTTATTCCTAAGTTAATCCTTTTGCTTAGATAATTAAAGCTAATCCTGATTTAATATGAGTCAACAATTTGATAGTAAAAATCACTTAGTTTTTTAAATCCGAATAATAAACATAACCCTATCAATCTAATTAAACACTTATTTAAGAGTCGCTCCTCTTTTTCTTTGATCTTTTAATTCTGTTTTAATTGCTTTGATATTCTTAGCAAGTTGATCTTCACTATCATAAGACTCTTCAATATCACAAATCTGAAGAAACTTATTTCCTTTTGAGTCTTGACTAGGTTTGATCATCGACTCAATTTCTAAGACCATGGATGCGATTTGAATGTAATCCGCTATTTCTGAGTTCTGACTGACCTTGATGAAGGTGTAAGACATGATAGATATGAGCATATTCATTAAAATGATGAGGTTGAAAATAAGCATCAAAATGGTCAAAAACCAGTTGAAAGTGTCTTCAGGTTCAACTCTCAAGTTTCCAGTTGTAGCAAGGAAACTGTTGATCAGATGTTCTTTAAATGAAAGGTTCTTATCTCTAATGACCTGGATCATTGTAAAGCTGAAAATCGAGTAGGTTAAAACTATAGAAAAAGACCTCATGTCAATCATCACGTTTTGGATAAGCTGCACTAAGTACCGAGTTTCATTAAACAACTTGAAAAAAAGTATGCCTCTTATAAAGCTAACCAAAGCCAGAAAGCTGATGAACTCATTCCGATAAACTTCACTGTCAAAAGGATAAAAACAGTAAAACATCGTTAGGAAAATCCTCATGATATCAAAATAGTTCCAGAAATCCGACCAAAACAGCCTAAAGTTCTGATAAAGCTGCAAAATATCATAAATAAACAAAAGAATTGCAAGAAACCCAATCAAAATCTTCCCTGCCCATTCATACTCAGTGTTCAAAATAAAAAGCAGATGCACACAAAAGCCTATCAAAAAGATGAAATACAGAAAAGCTTGCAAAAACTGAAACTTTTTCATTCTTTCCCATTTCCTGTTCAGCAAGTATTGGATGTACTTGGTCTTAAAGATCTTCGTATTTCGACATTTCAATAAACTCTTCAGAAATTCAATGCTTCCTGGTGTCCCGTCACTTAATTCGAGGCGAATCGCACTGGTGTATATAGAAATCGCTACTTTTGTTGTGTCTTTTTCCATCACATCATCTGATGGAGCTATTGTTTTTGATCGAATCAGCTGCTCTATCAGAGAATCACTATTTTCATCAGTTTTTGAAGAATTTTTTATTGGCTCATCATTTTGGAGAAGCTCCGGGAAAAACCTTTCTGCGATTGGGTTTATTGTTGGGGAGAGAATTATTATTGGAAGCCTTTTTGAACTTGCAAATCGGGGGAAGTCCTTTTTGTCAGTTTTGAAAAGGATCTGGTCGTAAAAGTTGTGCAAATAGTTCTTGCCTTGAAGGTTTAACTGGATGATTGTGTCTTGAGTAATGAAGGATAAACTATGGCTATTTTTTTCTAGATAGGTTTTAGTTGAATTCAGTAGGACTTTAAGGAATTTATCACAGTTTTTTGTTGTGGATATCGAGTAAGGGTCACCTTTTAATGAAGGCACAGGAAACCTTGGAAATACACGCTCAAGACTTGCTTTCAAATGACGGTTAAAATTAGCAAAAGCATAAAATATCATTGTATTGAACCTAAACGGAAAAACTACCCAATTATCCCATTTTGGGTTATATTCAACGTTTTCAGAACATAAAATATTATATATATAATAAATATATTCATATTTATCATCCATTTTTGGTCCAATAACTGCAAAGTCTTCACCCAAGACAGGATATTCAAGTATCATCATATCTTCGTTTCCTCTTAAAAAGATTAAACTATCTTCACCAAGTAAAAATTCCTTTGTATCATAAATCATCTCCGTAGACATAATCTCAGTATAATTAGTAAGGTTCCAGTAAATCATGACCCTATTATCAGTATTTTTATTATAGTCAGTGTTACCCATATCTGCGAAACCTATATCATCAGTATCTTTACTAAAAGACTTCTTCTTATTCGACAAAAAAGATAAAAGCGAATTACTTCTATCAACTTTCAAAGAGTGAATTTCATATCCAGTATCAAGAGAAACCAAAAGTTCCTTTGAGCTCAAGGCCCAGACTTTAATTGTACCATCACGACTTCCAGAAATAATTTTATTTTCATTCCTGGTAAGGGCTAAAGATGTGATGTGTCCAGTATGCCCGCTGAATTTGCAATGAGATTTTTCGTTTTTAAAATCCCAAATTATGATTTTACAGTCTTTACTTCCTGTCGCCAGCATGTTTCTGATAAGGTTTTTTGTTCCTCTTTGTTTCATATTTCGTCCGTCAATCCAGATCTTCGCAGTTATTTTGCTTTCATGACCCTTCAACTTGTAGATTTTTTCACTTTTTAAAGAGTTGCAATAGATGAAAGTGTTTTCATCTGAAATGCTGAAGATATGGTCTCCATCACGGTCGAAGTAAACACTGGATATTGAGATTTTCTTTTCAAGTTTGATTATTTTCACTTTGTTCAAAGTTTCTCGATCAAGAACAGTTATTTCATCATGATCCACAAAGGCAAGAAGAGACTTTTCCTTATTAAAATCAAGTGCTTTCGAGATGTTTTGAGATTCATAAATTTTTTTTATGTTATGAGTAAAGATATCGATAGCTTTGACAGAATGATTTTCGATGTAAATTATTTCTTTTTTGTTTGGGTTGTATACATAGGAAAGTGCTTTGCATTCAAATTTAAAACCTCTGCTAGAGACTGGAAAAGTTAAAGTCGCTATTCGAGAGTCCATGCTGTAAGTTCTGAGTTCTTCATTGTGAGAGCTTAGGTAAAAAGTTGAGATACTCTTAGTGTGGATTGGGATTGGTATTTGAGAATTTTTAGCTTGGTTATCAATTATGATAAGTTTTCCATTGCTGAGAGAAACAGAAATTGTTTTTTCGTCCTTGCTCATGAAAACTTGGGTAGGCTCGAAATCAAAAGTGTGCTTTTTTTCATTTGTAAGATCAAGATTGAAGACCAATACACTTTTTCCTGATATTGCTAGAACTGTTTTTCCATTTCTAGCGTATTTAAGCTTGGTTGCCTCATTCTTAAGTTTCGCTTCGAACTTTTTCCCATCCTTGTCAATTCTTTCAATTTTGCCATCAGTATATCCTAGAAGCCATTCTTTTTGACTGAATTTGAATGCAGAAAACTTACCTTCAAATATGATTTCTTCTTTATAGTGCCCAGGGTTCAGGTTGATTTTAAGTATTCCTCTCATAGAAATTGCGTATAAAAAGTTACCTACTGAGTCACAAAAAATAAAAGAAATCGAAGGCTCTTTTGATTGAATTATTTTGAAGTCATTAAAAGTCTTTATGTCAACTTCAACAATTTCTTCAGTGTTAGTACTGATGTAGAGCTTTTGAGTTCGCTCATTCACTGCCAGTTTGCTCAGATATTTTTCGGGGATGTGAAGAGTTTCAATTCTATTATTTTTTTCGTATTTTGAGAATGAATATTTCCCTATATTTGAACTTCTGCAGAGGAAAAACGAAATTTCTAATTCGTTTACTTGGACTGCTTCTCGGATCTTGTATCCTGTGTCGAAGTATTTTGGAAATAGGTCTTCGCAGCGGTTCTTTATTAGTTGCATGCACTCAGTCACGGTATCGAGACTAAACTTTTTCTTTAGAACTCCTCCAAGTTGAGAACTGTCATTTCTCATCGAATTGAGATGACTTAGTTGACGTTCATTATCCATTTTTTATAGCAAATTTTCAAAAGATAGACCATATTAATTAAGTTAAATATAGATTTGGTTGAATGGGAAAAAGAGATTTGCACAATTATGATGGAATTATTAGTGAACAGAGGAATTTTAAGTTTTAGCAATAATATAGCATGCTTAGCCTTCATATCAGAAAAATATTATTAAGAATTAACGGGGTGTACTACTTAAGTATCATAATCTTAAGTCTAGTCTGGATTTCTATATTTTTGTCCGTTTTATATTTTTGCATAGAAAAAGGAAATTTGAAAATTCGTTGAATACGATTATTTTGTCAAGTTTTTCTCATTAAAAACGCTTCCTTTGGAAGCTCTTTGTATTAAACTATATTGATTATGTTTTGAAGATTCATATATTTGAACTAGTTGCATCGACTTTAAGATGAAGTCGCTAGTTCATGGAAAGAATTAAGTTTCAGGTATGGGATCCTGCTGAGCAATACAGTTTTAACTTATTACGAAATGCTATTTCAGGGATAATCATGTATTGTTTGATGCCGGTTCACCAATAAACAAATTTTCCAAATTTCCTGTCTTCGATAAATTGACTATTGCAATACATTAGGCTCAGCTGAAACACTGTGATAATCAGTAACAAATCTAATAAAGAAAATAAAAGCGTAGTCACCATAGGAGTAGCCAACTTGTAGCAGAAAAATTAGAATTTAATTATAAAGAAATCTCGACTAAGTTAGGAGAAGATGTTTAGAAGCATTTGAAGCATTTTCCCGAGTGGTAAAAAGCCTGAAGCATGACTTCTTTTCATGAAACCAAAAGAGTATAGTTTGGAGAAAAAAAATACGAATTTAATATAATTTAATATTAAAGGTGTTATTTCAGGTATCAAATCTTTCCTATATTTTATAAGATTTTACTTAAAAATAATATAGATGTTATTGTTGGAATACTCTCTCAGAAACCATAAAAGTAAAAAAATACTTAAGAACTACTAAGTAAATCACATTTTAAAAATTATAGAAGCAAAAAGCAAGCGTAAGTAAAGTAAATTTAGGTTCTTAATAGTTTTTTAAGTAAATATGCAAAGATTCTTCCATATATAAATAAAATGATTACTGAATCAGACTTCTTAAATCACTCTGGTGCCCAGACTCCCAAAATGAAAGCTTTAGAAGTTTCTACATTGATAGATGTTGAAATTTTTGCACTTTACAAAAATTCTCGTGGTTCAATGACGATTTCTGATCTGAAGGAATTTATGGCTGATAAAATAAAAAACATTTTAGATGAAGTTAATCCCATATTGCAAGGTCTAAGCAATGAATTTTGGTCTAGCCACCTTGATAAACCTATAGAACTAGAAGCAGCACTTGCAGCTATTGTTTTGAACTTTTTGACAAATTTAGGATCTTCCGAATATCTGATTCTAATTCTAAATCAATTCATCGCCAAACAGAAAATCGTGAAACTATATAGAATCTTGAAAAGAATTGCATTTTCTGGGAAATTGATTTCTTTTAACATATCAGCGTTTTTAATATTTACTGATTGCAAGTATCTAGAGAATATTAGTTCAGAATTGAATTTTTTTAGTGTTGAATTTTGCAGCATTTCTGACTTTCATGAACATTTTTATGAATTTAAATACTTTTTAGCTCAAAACACGTTTTTTCGTGATTATTTGAAGAATCTCATTCCAAGAAGTAGTGAAAGTAGTTTAAAGACTGAA
>RSEH01000158.1:0-17192 GCA_006503475.1 Stentor roeselii
GAGAACCACAATCTAAATAAAAAATATCGCCTCTTTCTAATCCACATACAATCATCGACTTAACAAAGCACAAACTAATAACTTTGCAATTAAATGACCTCGAATTTACATATTTCAACGATTTTAAACTCATTAAACAAAATGCATCGCAACCATAAACAATCAAATTCGTTTTATTGAAACAGAAACACACAAATAACTGGATAAACTTATTTTGTTAATTTTTCTACGCGTCTCAATATTCAATTTTTCTATTTTAAAATCTCCATAGTAAATCTCATTTTTTAATATTTCAACACAAAATATTTGATATTCAAAATCTTTGAAGATTCTCAAAAGTTTAAAAGCATTCGAACTCCATAGTTTTAAATCGTAAGAACAACTTACAAAAGTTTTTGAGTGTTTACAAAATCCTATTGAATATACTTGAGAAGTATGAGCCCTTAAACGATCAAATAAGCGAAGAGATTTTGAATTCAAAAATTGAATCCATCCATCTTCATGCCCAGTCACCAGAACCTCAATTTCTTCTGCTAGTTTACCGCAAAAGACTTTTGGTCTAAGATTTGTTCGGGATCGAGACTTTGAAGTGGTCAACTTTTGAATTTTTCCATCAAAACAAACAAAAATAAATTCTTTATTCTTCATTGATACAAATCTTACTGAAGATTTGAAATTAATGACAAAAACAAGTACTTTTTTGAAAGAATTCCAAATTCGAACAGTTTCATCTTGCGACCCACTCACAAAAAGTCTTGAATTATTGAAGAACTTCAATGAACAAATGCTATGTTGATGTCCTTTGAAGACAGTTTTGAGTTTGTGTTTTTCGATGTTCCACAAACATATTGAGTGATCTTCCGACCCTGAAAGTCCATAATTTCCAAAAATATCAAGAGCCAGAATACAAGCTTGATGGTAGTGTAAAGACGCAATCTGTTCAAGGTTTTGAGGATTGAACAGTCGCACTTTTCCATCAGCTCCCCCACTCATTAAAATATGTTCTGAAAGATGCAAAGTTGCCTGTTTTCAGATTTTATTTTGTAAAAAATGATTGAAATTTGTTTTGATTTGTTGTTTTTGATATTTGAAAATTGTTATTTCTTTGATGATATGTTTTTTTAAAATTTGATTGATTTGAAGAGATAGTTTGAAGTAAGTTTGTTTTGAAGAGCGGATTTTAGAAAAGTTTTTAAAATAGAATTGAATCAAGTTTTTGATAAGGACAGCGAAATCTGAATGGAAATCAGACGACTTTATAAATTTATACCTTTGTTGAGCTTTTTTATGATATTTTTGTTTTTTTGGTTTTGTTTTAAGAAGTTTTATAAGATGAATTGAAGGTTTTTTTAAGTGAGCTGCGAGTTGTTGAGGTAAAATGAGGTTTTTTTGACATGAACATTTGAATTTCTTATAATCTGACGTCAGATTTTGCATATTTATTATAATGTCGATAAAGTTTAATTTATCAAAAAACATAAAATTTGACTCTTTTACAGGATTGATTTAGCACTGAATTTGATTTAAGGTCAATTAAACAATCTTTTATATTTAATTTTAATTATTAAGGCTTCCTGAATATAATCATGCTTCAATCTAAAGTTTTAATCAAAATTCGATACCAACTTTCTTTCATATGCATAAAAATTTGAATAATTTATTAAAGTTACGATGGATTCCTACTTATTGATAATTTAAATGAATAAACTTAAGAAATGGGAAATATTCAAACTATCATTAGTAAACTTTTAATCAGATTTTAGATAAAAGTTAATTAATCAGAATTGCTTATCATTTGATAAAGTTTTGCTTGTGTGATTCGAATTAAAACGTCTATATTCTCTAACTTCTAAAATTTTGAAGAAACTTCACTTTTCAAATACAATCAGTTTTGACTCTATTTCTTTCTTGATATCTAAAACTTCAAGATCTAAAATCAAAAGAAACTCATCAGCAAATCAAATATTCAACAAACAATCATAAAATTTTCAAATTAGCACTTTTATAAATTTTATTAGAGAACTGCAAAGATTTAATCCTTTATGGAATATATATTTTACATATTCTTTTTTTAAATCATTTCAGAACTGATTTTGCTAAATGAAACCCACAATACTTGCTGATTAGATAACTATAATACTGATCCTTTAGATAACTTTTCAATTCTTGGCTCAATAGGACTATGGAGCAAAAAGAAGGAAATTTATTATACTGGAAATCTTGCATTCGTTTCTATAAATTGTTTAGCAAATATTTGAATAATATCTCTCTCATCGTTAAACTATCTTATTAACACTTAAGAAAAAATTTTTTAGTTAATTTAACTACTAAAACAATCATATATTAAAACTACTTATAATCTGAGTTTCTTTGCAAGAATTTCACTACCGAAAAAAAAAAATATATTTTATCCTTATGTGAAAGCTACAATTTAAAAGAGATTTATAAAAATACTGGCATCCAACTTTTAATATTTGGCTGGTTTCTACAATTTTCACTGAAATCACTATTTGTCTTACTTTGAATTAGATTTCATCAATTGTCATATTTTATGAAAATAATTGCAGAGTATTAGAAAAGTAAAGATTCATTAGAACAATAATGATAAGATGAAGAATATTTTGGAAAATCATTTTGATTAAAGAGTATTTTTCAATATTACAAATTATTTGTTAGTATAGTCGACTAAAAGTAGTTCTTGTAATTAGTATATATTCATTTGACTTAATTTAAATAGAATAATGGTAAAACATTAATTTCATCTTAAAATATTTGCTAGGCCTTGATTAGACTAAGTATTTCACTATTAAAAGTATAGAGATATTAAAAAGTTGTAATAAAGAATTATTTAATGGATGAAAATATCTTAAAAGAAGTTAGAGTGCATAGTATCTTGTCTAAGTATTTTTTTAACATGAAAGTGATATTAAAGAATTTGATTTTTCAAGTTAGACATGCGTATTACAAGAGTATTCATTAATGAAGAAGAAAATTCAAAGATGAAGGATAAATCTCAAGTTTCTGTTATTAAACAGTTCATCTAACTTGAATTATAATTATGATATTAAATGGATATGAAAATATTAAGATCTTATCCAGAAATGCATTAAAGGCATTGATCTTCTTTGCGTTCTATACAGTTTTTGAAGTGGCTGCTACAATCCAGATCGTTATTTTAAAGAAGTAAATAATCAAGAAGGCACTTAGAGTAGTCAGAATTGAACATTTAAAGTATTTATCAATGAATGCCAAAAACACTAAATTAATCCAATTATTCTAAATGACCTAAAAAATATTGTAAATCGAATGATTACTTTTACTATATTGTGTTTATTTGCGAGCTCTCAAACAATAACCCAGATTCCATCCCAAGGTTACCCATCACATCATCCTCGTTACTCATCTCTTCTCTATTCTTCAAACAAGCTCTACACCTTCGGAGGTTCTGACAACCAAGAACTATCAAATGATTTAAAGTCTTTCGATCTTTCAACTTCAACCTGGACCGAAATCATTCCCTACAATTCTGCCATTCCCGAGGCTCGCTTAAATTCTTTATCCTTTGTTTACAACCAAAACTTGTTCATCTTTGGTGGCCAGTCAATTTCCAAGATGTTGAACGATTTATGGGAATTCGACATAAATAACAAAAAATGGGTCCAAATGAAAACCTCTGGGGAAGAACCTCGACCTCGGGTAAGAAGCTCTTTGACCCTTTCGAACGACTCAGTCTTTCTCTACGGAGGACAAAGTGAAGTTGGTTACGAGTCAGCTGTTTATCAGTGAAATATATTTAGACTAGACCTGAAAACATTTACCTGGAGTCTTTTAGTGCCTCCTGGGGTGTTAGAAGCTAGAGCTGGAAGTGCTTTAGTTGTTTACAATGAGTCTTTGTTTATCTGGGGAGGGTCAACTTTTAACTTGAATTTTATTAAAATTGAAAGTTCTGGAAATATTTCAGAAATGAAGGTTTTTGGAGATTTTCCTGATTATCGTCAGTCTTTTCCTTACTCAGTTTATGATGACTATGCGTTGATATTGCCTGGGTACTCTCATCCCATCGGAAAATTCATAAAAAAGTGTTTTCGAGTCTCGATGATAAACCTTGAGTCTTCTGAAGTCAACTGTGGGATCGAATCAATTTACTCTTCATTCACCCAAGTTCAAGACACTCTCTACGTATTCGGAGGAGAAAATTTCAACACTTACTCAAATGAACTTGGAAAAATAAACCTTTTGAAAAATCCTCCAGTTTATTCTTTGATTTCCCCGGATACTGTTTATCCAAAACCCCGTTCAGACCATACAATGATGAGAAGTCGAAGTTATCTCTGGGTGTTCGGAGGTTGTTCTTCAGGAGCCTACTACAGCGACTCCTGGAAGTTCAATTTACGAACAGAAACTTGGGAATTGATTCCTTCAAATGGTTTTTCTCCTTCTGCTCGATGTGGACACAAAGTAGTTAATTTATTAGCAGATACTTTTCTGTTGTTTGGAGGAAGAAAAAATGAAGATTATTTGAATGATATCTTTATGTATAACTTTCTCTCAAATGAATGGACTGACTTGACAGGTGATGGAAAAATTCCTGCTCGATCTGGGGCTTGTATGGCTTTTTTGTATCCTGAGGTAATTATTCAAGGAGGGATTAACTCGAAAGGAGTACTTTCGGATTTATGGGTGTTCAATATAATGACTTCAGATTATTCTTTGAAGATAGTGAGGGGAGAAGCGCCCAGTCTTTACAACCATAACTGCAAAATAATAAGTCAATCATTTGGTCTTGCAATCTATTCAGGAACGAATGTAAATGGAAAAGCAAATCCATCTATTTACTACATTTCTTTCATTGATTTCGAATGGAAAATTATTTATTCTTCTGATTCAATTGCAATTTCAAATACACAATTGATAGAAATGGTAAACTTGACAGTGATTATAGGAGGAAGAAAGTACATTGAAGCTCAAAAAGATATCATCTTCATAGTCGGAACCACTCCGGTTCATGTTGGCTCTCTTTCTAAGTCTGTTGTCAGTCATCAGATGGTCCATGCAGGAAAGAGCATTTATATTTATGGAGGCGAGTATACTGCTGATAAAGTTATTTTTAAAGACAAAGGAAGCCCTCTACTACTAAGGGTGACCATGGAAAATTTTACATGTAGTGATGGATTTTATGGAGATTTATGCGAAATGTGTCCTCCTGGGACTTATAATTATTTTTCTAATTCAATGAGTTGTCAACCCTGCTTACCGGGAACCAGCTCTGACGACTATGCACTTAATAACTATGCTCAATGTCTTCCTTGTGAGTATGGAAGCTATACGGAAAATTTTGGAAGCAAATTTTGCTTCGATTGTGCAAATACAATTGATTGTAAATTTAGAACAATCCTGCCGAAGAGTCGTGAATTCATACCGAGTTTTGTTAATTCCCAGCCAAGTCCATTCAACGACAAGGTATCAGATTCCGAAAATTACATAAAAACGGTGCAAATTTCAGTTTTCAGCTTGATCGCTCTACTTTTCCTTATTTACCTTCTTCATAATAAACTAAAATTATTCCTTATTATCGATTTTTTCAAGGAAAGACACAAAAGAAAGTACTTTGAAGAACCTTTTAGAACACCTCATGGCGGACTTTTTACTTTCTCCTTAATCCTTCTGATAATGATGTTTATAGTAACACCTTTAGTCTCATTTTTTATCTCAAATATAACTGAAATGAAGACTTTGGTCCCGTCATTTACTTTAGAAAACAGTAAATTTGAAAGTGATTATGCAATATTCGAAATAACCTTTTATGATTACGCCGGGTTTTGCGTTTTTAACGGATCCAAATGTAATGATGGAATTAAAACTTATTCACATGGAGTTGAGGCTGATTCATATGACGGTCCTCATTGCAAACAAATCGATATAAACATCTGTCGAATTACTTTTTACTTCAAAAAAATCTCTTTCGACAATTCAGGTTCAATGAACTTGACAATAATAGACTCCTCTATTTTCGCTACAGGCTTAGAAGCGAAAGCAGTTTTTTCAACATCGATTCCAGGAGATTACAATGAAAGTTCAATCAAATTCTTCATCGAATCAGAAAAAAATCAAGTATTCAACGGTCCAAACCCGACGATTTTCTATCTGAAGCTGATTCCGACAGTACTTTTTAAATAGTTGTTCTTATCTGATAGCCCTGAATGGAAAAACAACATGACTGGCTATCACGTCACTTCAAATAAAAACCCGACATATGGTTCAATATCGAATTCGAAAAAGTATTTGATATAAAGAATTGGTTCTTATAACTTTTTGAAAGTTGCTCTTATTTTTGAGAGAAGTGAAAATACGTTTGTTGTTAATCGAGTTCTTAGTGTCAAGACCATGACCCTTATCAGTGGAATTCTAGGAAGTATTGCTGGACTCTTTGGAATTACTGGATGGCTGATGATTAATACTGAAAATTTAGCTGGGAAGGTCAAGGAAAGGATTAAAAAAAAGAAGAAGTTGAAGGATATTGTTGAGAAAATGGAAGAGATTAGGGATGATCAAATCAACTTTTTTGAAGAAAAATATCATAAAGGTACTGAAAGTTTTCAAACTTTTATCATTGAGATTTAGATAAGTTGATTTTAGAATTTGGAGATGAATTAATTTAGAAGTTGGTTTGAATATTATCATCTTGACATAATTCAAAGAAATTTAGAGAGCTGAAGCTGTGTTAGTAGATTGCACTTTTATTTTAGTCTTTTAAAGATATATTAATTAACTCAATATATATCAGTATTCATTATGTTATAATTTAGATATTGGAATAAAGTTCACTTTATCTTGATATTTTATCAACTGGCTATATAGACTTAATTCAAACAGATTAAGGATGATCACTTTAAAATTTGCTAGTAATTTGATTGAATATCAGAATCAAATTCCTCAAAATCTCCAAAGCTGTCATTTTATGTACTTCAGAAATGACTGCTGGCTTAATTATACTTACTTAAATCTTAAATATTACATATAATTATGAAGCATTTAAATAAATAAGTTATCCAGTTTAATCCAAGTATTGCAGAGTTTCGATGTCGGAAGAGTAAGTTACAAAGTCTTCATCCTGATTAATTCCAACGAATTCCGATATTCAATAACTCTATTGCCCAGCTCTTTAAGATAACTGAAACACTTCAGTTAGTTTTGGTAGGCCGAACACAAGTTTAGTAAACATTAAATTTTTTCACTCTTCAAACAGCTCAGGCACCTCAGCCTAATAAAACTGGTTAATTATAATCGAAGACTCAAACTAGAGAGCGTAAGTAAACCACTTTAGTCACAATTCACAAGCATAATAAACAATTCAAAAGAAATAACATGAAAAATTATTAAGTAACCCTTCTAATCTTAAGATCTATCAGATCTGCGAGTTGAAAAGAGCGAATTAAAAAGTCAGTTTTCAGAAACTAGTTCAAAAATTTCACCAGAGGCGTGAGCAGGTAGAGCTGGCTTCTCAATCAAATGGAAAGTACTTAAAAGTTGTTCTAGCGAAGATGAAAAAGGTACTCTGAAGTTTTAAATGAAAATAATTTAATTGGTTAATGTGGCAGAGACCTGAAGGAACATCTAGAAGACCTTGTTCTACATTCTGTCCACTTTGAAGTGCATGAAGAACATTGACGAGTTGTTTTTTTAAAGTTATCTGTTCAAGGAAATGATGTTCCTGAGTTGATTCACTCAAAAAATGATGAAAATGAAGAAAATTTGATTCAAGAAGGTCGTTCTGGTTATGTTAGTTCATCTTAAAGAAAATTCAATATTTGTTTGAAAAATTACCTCAAAGTTATCATCTTAAAGATCAGAGGTAAGTCTGTCAAAGATGAGAACAACTGGCTCATTCACGACTTTCACATTTGCTTACAACACGCCAGTACAGGAAAGGGTAAAATTCCAGTCGTTTTGTACATGTGGTAAATAGGCAAAAAACTTCAGAACTGAAAGTTTCTCGATGCTCATAAACAAAGAATACCATAAAATCATAAAAAAAAACATTTTAGAAATGTTTAAACCTGAAGAGCTAATCCTGCTGAGCTTAAAGATTTTTCAACTGCGAAAATTCACTTCTTACAACCTGAAAGACCTTCTCGAAAGAATACGAAGAACCTTCTTGGTCTTCACACTGAATAACCAACACAACAAGTCACATTCTTCACAAATTAAAGCAATTAAATACCTATCAAAAACACTTGAATTGATCAAAACCCAAAAAAAAATCCTTTGTTTTACCCTAAAGTCAAGAAAAGTTCACTTCCACTAATATAAACCTCATATGTCATTTATTACTATAAAATTATTAACTTACATGAAATCTATACTTTTTCCCACTGACATCCAAAACAGAAGAAATCGACGTGAGTTTTTTATGATTCACAACTGAAACACTCAAAGGAAATTCACTTCTAAGAGGTCTAGGCTCTGGGGTCGTTTCATTCAATAAATTCAGAGTATCTGAATTCAGTACTTTTCTAATATAAGTCGTTTGAGAAGCCTGGTCTCTCACAGTTTTTCCTTTCGCGTTCACATAAGTTATAATCGTTCCTAAAGCAGAAAGACTACTCACGACTCTTCTTTGCTGAACACCTGGAGTCGGACTCAAGTTTTTCACAGTTTTACTTAAACAGTTATGTCCTGGCATCATTCCACCTCCACATATTTCACATTTTTTTATTTCTCTAGGTTTTATCGGTTCAAGTTTCACTTCCTTTTTCGGAGAAATTCTTTGACGAGGTGCTGAAAATGACTGGAGTTTAGAACTTTTCTTTTTTTTATCATTTTTCAGAAGTTTTGAACGTTTTACTCGAGTTTTTGGAAGAAGGTCTTGAAGAACTTGAGGGTCGAGTTCGTCTTCTGAAGGTTCTGAGTCACTATCAGAGAAGTTTTCGTTTTCTTGCATTAGTTCTGGCTTTGTTCTTAGTTCTTGGCTGAGAAGACTTCGATGGACTCCTGAATCTTCTGAGTACTTTAACAGTGCAAGGCACAAGTCACGTCCTAAGTCCATTAAATCAATAGCTGAAAAATGATGATCGTTATGTCCTGCGAATGAAGACTCTAAAGTGAATACGTTTGGAATGCTTAGCTCTTTGAACATTGTGATTCGCAAAGTTGACTCTTTCGTTTTTTGCATCTTGAAACTGCAAAGGGGAAACTCGAAGGGCTCTGAAAGTCTTGATAAGAGTAATGGGAATACTCGAGTTTGCTCTGGGATTGAAAAATTGTGGCAGCCGTACATGAAGACTCCCATGGACCGACTATGCCCATGAAGGTCACAAACAAAGCTAATTTCCTGTTCATTTTGAGTAGCTTTAAGAAGCCTCTTATAATAAAAAATCGTCGGATGTATCCATTTATTCGGAGCCTTCCACTTCCGATTCAAGTCATACCCAGCAAGGTTAGTTCTATAATTTCCATTGATGACTCCATCAGGGTTAAGCATTGGAAGAAGTCTGAACACGAATCGATTCCGAAGAGTTTCAGCTTCAGGAGATGAACAAGTTAAAAAGTCGATAATTCCCTGCATCATCCAAGAACTAACAGTTTCTCCAGGATGTACCCGAGCCGAGATAAAAACATTTTTTCTTTGTTTTATCTTATCCGGTTCATCAGTATCAGTGATTGTGAGGAATTCACAACGATTTCCTCCGATAGACTTACAAAGACTTCTACGAGAAATCAAATGTTGTCTTTGATGATCATTTTCTAATGACAGTAGATATTTCATTAGATGAGAATAAGTGTAAGGGTGGGAATAAGCGAAGTATAAAGAGTCTTTTGAATAACTGAAGGTGTAGAAAAAACTGACTGAATAATAAGGTTTTCCTGATGGTCTTAACAAGTTGTTTTTCAAGTACTTTACTCGGCAGTTGCATCGATGCCAACCTGGCTTGTCAGTTTGACCTTGTTCTGAGTAAACAAGCACTTGCATTCCTTGATTATACAAAGAGTCACTTTTCCCTAAGTTGACGATATTGAACTTCACATTCAGGCCTTTTCTTGAATTTTTCACGTTGAATAAAAACCATTGGGTGTTGCCTCGGGTGTTGATGTCATTTTGAAGCACCAGGTGGTATTCACTTTCACTCACCTTATAAACAGTTTCAAGATTCCCTGACTCAAATCTACTTTCAAAGACTAAAGTCTCGTCATCGCCCTTCGGAGAATAAAAAGGCTTTAAAGGCTTGTTACTTCGAATTACTGTCGAAATTTCTTCAGGATGCGGAAAAAATTTATTTAAATTCAAAAGACGAGGCATGAAAGGTCTTGATTCAGAGTCTCTTGAATAAATAATGGATTCATTGCTATGTGTTGATTACTTCAGCTCTAGAAAGGTATTCTCAGTGTTTTCAGAGATATTCGGAAAGTCTTCAGGAGGGCTTGAGAAAGGAAAGTCCTCGCGATTGAAATTGAAATCGGGAAGCTCGCTGATTGGATTTTACAGAATCTTTAAATGTGACCTGGCACGGTCGTTTTCACAGGTTTTTTTTGGTTGTAGCGGAAGGGGTTTGGGGATGTGTTTGTAGAGTTCATCATTTCCTTTGATCATTATCTAATAAAAATGCAGGTTAGGTATAAGTTTATATTTTTTTTATTATTTTTATGGAATTTGTTTGGCTAGGGTCGAGGATTTAGTAATACTTGTTTTGGATTGTTTTCATCATATTTGGGAATTTCTTTCTTGTTTGAATGACTCTTCTTGAGTTATAATCAGTTATTTTTGAGTAGAGTTTCAAGGACTGCAGATAGAAACTGAAGGAAGATGTTAACTAGATTATTTAGGATTAGGTTTTAAATATATGATATGGTGACATATGTTAGCGAATAATATATTACTTATTGAATATCAACCTCTTCAGCAACTTCTTCTGTTACTTCTATTTTCACATCAATTTTGCAAGAGTTTTGTAGTAAAGAATTTTCCTCTTTGACAATAATTAAGAATTACTCTTCTAAAAGTATTCAAGCTTCCTCCTATAAGTAGGCATCCCTATTTTCACAAGCTGTCTGAGAAAGTCTTCACAATCGATCCAGTTCTAATCTCTATAAATTCCTTAAGGTCTTCTTTTTCAACTTTCTAAAAATTCCATGAATATAAATCTGGGAATCTCAAGTTTTTCCGCTAAAGAATCCCTCGAGTATCAGGTCCTTGTCAGAGTCTCCAGTTTCATAAACGACTCCAGGGCAGTCAATCAGGTAAGCTCTTTGGTGAGAGCGATTTACTTTCAAACTTTAGTGTCGCAAGGTATCGAGGCACTTCAAAGACAGCTTTGGCCTTCAAGGTGTTGATGACTGAACTTTCACATATTTGGTTAGCAGATGAACCTGATGATCGATACTTAGTTTTATTTATTAACTTTGACTTAATAATCCTAAGTCCTTATTTTCCTGAAGATTTTGAAAGGAGTTTCAGGGGGGTTATAAGTAATGGGTTAAGGGTTTGATTTTAGGTTGTGGAATTTTGTTTGTATGGATGGATCAGTACTTGTTGAGTGGATTAAAATTATTGTTTGGTTAAACTTTCTTGGAAATATTTTATGAGTGGTGATGGTGAATGAGTATTTTGGTTTAGCAAATTAGGACTGCGAATACATAATTTTAAAGAATATTCATTATTAAGTTAATCTTACTTAAAAGCTTCAAGATCATAATCAACTGCAGTTAATTTATTTCCACAAATGATCATTTTTTCTAGACTCTCAAATCAATAATCAAAAAAATCAATTTGATTTTTACGATACTAATCCTTTATTAATTTGTACGAAAAAGTTTAAATTTGTACTGAGCAAGTTGAATTTCGTTTTGAGCAAGCTGAAGTTTATACTGAAAAGTTCATCGTTATTAAAACTATGAATAATCTTGCATCCTTTTTAACTGTACTTTTGAAATGGTTTAATTATTAGGTAAAAACTCATTTTATGATATTTTTGGGAAGGATTTTAAAGAAGAAACACTGATTGACAAGGATATTTTGATTTCTCGAAGTCAGAGTTATAAATTCACTGCTTTAAGTCTTTATCCACATAATTTCTTGAAATTCAAATTATCAAGATATTGAAAAGCTGTTCTCAAATTTGAATTTTTTAGAAACAGAAAGCTCTTGAATTGATTTATTCTTGACCTTGTTTTCAAATTAATGATAAGACATATGACAAGAGATTAAAGTATTATTTTGAATGTTAGTCTAATAGTCAATTTATGTGGTTTCCACATAAATCATTAAAATTTTTTCCCCTATGAAAAAAATAAGATTGATGTTGGATTCATATTCTAATATTAAAGTAGATGATTTATAAAAACCTGCTGATTGATTAGGAAATCTAGCAGTGATAATAATGACTGATACCAGAATGAAGTATTCTTACATGAAGTTAGTTTCTCTAAAATAGAGGCTAATGGATAAAATTCTTCTTAATGCTCTTTCACTAGACTTGAAAGTATCTTCCAAAATAAAAATATGAATCTAGGAAGCTTTTATGAATAATATATGTAAATTCATTGGTTAAATAATGATGACTTAATCTGGTATTTGTTTCATAATTCTAATGACTTAAGATTAAGAAGCTTTGATTTGAATTGGCATATACGTCTTTTTTTAGTTATCAGTCATTTGAATTCATTTTAAGAATGAAAAATAATTTAAGTCTCAATCGTTGTTGGGATAAAAACCTATTCACAATAGGTGAACAAGGGAAGAAAATGCGCTCTGTGTTATCATCATAATTTTAAATTTATCAAAACTTAGGCTTATGATAATAAAAAAATCAAGTAATAAACTTAATTGTTTCCTAAGATAATCCTCTAATTTTATTCCTTTGTTATCTGTTTTATAAATTATATATGGATCAAAACATAATGATAAAGGATGCTTGAGACAAGGTTATATTTTCTGTTTTGTAATTTATCGATATTATCTGAATCTCACTATAAGTTAAGACATGATTGAAAGGATGAATTTTCAAATAAATCTATAGTTAAAATATTCTAGTTATAAAATAAGTTAAAAGTCTAACACTCTCAAATTCCGATATAATTGATATAAAATCATTTTTCAAAAAGAAAGTTTCCACTATCTTAAAAATATAAACATTTATTAAATTTTTCTTCATACCCAGCACATAATAACCTACCTTGCATTCCATTTTCATTCCCACGGTACTTAAAAAATATTTCCCAAAAGAATCTAAAATAAAACCACATCCAATACTCCCTAATCACAACCCTTCCTCATTCCAACAAAACCCAAACCATTAAACCAAAAACCTCTAAAAATAATTTTTCAATCCTCCTCAATCCCCAACATTAAATAACCTTCTTCAATTCTAATAAATGCCCAAGAAACTCCTTGCAAAGTCTTCCAAGAAAAAAAAGGAGTTAGGTGCATTTAAGTCGAAGTCCATATCCAAAACAAAGCACAGATCAGCTTCATCAAACAACCCAAACCGAGTGATAAAGGGAAAGAAGCCCCATTCATACCGAGAAAAGTCAACAATAAACCTGCTGAATCTTTACAACGACAAACCCGACGAAGCCGAACGCCAGGCGCGTCCAAAAGAAGCAGCAAAGATCGAACCCGACCGAAGATGGTTCGGCAACACGAGGACCATAGCTCAGTCAGAACTTGACTCATTCCGCAAAGAAGTGAAAGAAGTCTCGTCAGACCCTTACTCGATGCTTGTGAAATCCTCGAAGCTACCGATGAGTCTGATTTCAGAACCTTTAGAAAAAGATAAAAAACCTCCTCTTTTGGATATTGAAACATATCAGGACACTTTTGGTCCCAAGGCTAGAAGAAAAAGACCGAAACTTTTAACTTTTTCACTTGAAAATTTAGTTCAATCTGCGCAGAGCAAAAATGAAGATTATGATGTTCAGAAGGATCCTAACCTTGTTGATGAGTTTGGAGATCGCATTGAAGTTAGAGATAAAAGGTTGGAAGCTGGACAGTCTAGGAGGATTTGGGAAGAACTTTATAAGGTGCTTGATAGTTCAGATGTGATATGTCAAGTGCTTGATGTCCGGAACCCTATAGGCACTCGTTGTCCGCACATTGAAAAGCAGTTAAAAAAGCAGCCAAACAAGCATCTCATTTTCATTCTCAACAAATGCGACCTGGTGCCGACATGGGTAACAACCGGTTGGGTGAAGCGTCTTTCATCAGAGTACCCAACAGTTGCTTTTCACGCATCAGTAACAAACCCATTCGGTAAGTCTGCCCTGACACAACTCGTAAGGCAATTCGACAAGTTTCACCGAGACAAGAAAAACATCAGCATCGGGTTCATCGGTTATCCGAATGTAGGAAAAAGTTCAGTCATCAACACCTTAAGAGCCAAAGCTGTCTGTAAAGTCGCTCCAATCCCTGGCGAAACAAAAGTTTGGCAATACATCGCTCTGACTAAAAGAGTCTACCTAATTGACTGCCCTGGAGTCGTTTATGACACTGGAGACTCTGACCAGGACCTGGTGCTTAAAGGCGTCGTTAGGCCGGAGAAACTTGAAGACGCTCATATTTATATTCAGGGAATTCTTGATAAAGTTGAAAAAGAACACCTTAAAGGAATTTATGGAGTTCAGAACTGGGTTGATTGTGAAGACTTTCTTACACAACTTGCGAAAATGGGAGGACGATTGCTTAAAGGAGGGGAACCTGATTTGAATACTGTTGGGAAAATGATTCTTCATGATTGGCAAAGAGGGAAGATTCTTTACTACGATGCTCCTCCGAAAGATGATGTGGAAATGGAAGGAACTGAAGAAGTCGCTGAAGAGGTTGAGGGTCAATAAGTAATGGATTATTCGATAAGATATGTTTTAGTTGAATTTATTCAAAACCTAAGTAATCTAGTTAATATCGTCCTTCAGTCGCTTTCTGCCAGTTCTTGAAACTCGGCTCAAAAATAAACTGATTGTCACTCAAGAAGAGCCAGTCAAATAAGCAAGGAATTCCCCAAAATATGGTCAGAACAATCCAGGATGGATAGTAATCGATTCTTGAACTTAGGGAAATGAAGACCAACCAGAACAATATAAAGAGCTCTACTTTGTGCCTCAGCTGCATTTTTATTAGATAATGATCAAAGGAAACCTATGAAAAAAACTTAAAGAAAGCCATAGCAAAATATTGAAAACTTTCCTAATCAGGGGTTTTCAAGTCCAATTACCACAATTTTTCAATCCCAGAGCAAACTTAAGTGTTTTTTGTTCTTGTCAAAACTCTCAGAACCCTTCAAATTCCCTTTTTCCTTCCAAGATGCAAAAGAACAAAGAGTCCACTTTGCAAATCACGATGATAAAATAACTGAGAATTCCAAACATTTTCACTTTAGAATTTTCATTTGCAAGAGACAACAACAAGCTTTTTTCAGTTTTTCATTAAAAGGCTTGGAACGTGATTGTGCCTCGCTGTTTAACTACTCAGGACTGAGGAGTCCATCAGAATCTTCTAAGCCATAAACTCAAAAGAAATCAAGAGCTGATGCAAGAAAATGGGAATTTTTTCGATAGTGACTTTGAAATTTTCAGAAAAAGTCTGAAACCCAAGTTCTTAAAGATTTTTTTTTAAGATTCATGTGAAACGTGATAACCTGTTGAAAAAGAATAAAAAAGAAAAGCCTTAACAACAGTCTTTTTCAGGGCCTTTAGTTCGAATTTCCTGAAAAAGAATTGAAAGTTGAGGTTATAAAATCCAGAGAAATAAAAAATTCACAACTGTCTGAGCAAAGCCGTAAAAACCTTAAGTTAAACTTCAGGAGAGTGCTAAGTAATCTTTCCACTTTAAAACAGTGATAACTATATACGGGTAATGAAAAGCTGTAAGAAACCGGCATCTCAAACGACTAACATCATAAAGTACTAAACTTATATCCCTGAACCTGCTAAACAAAACAACTAAAGAAAAAACCTCTCAAAAGCAACTTGCTCTGATAATTTCAGTTCTAAAAAAATCCCTCAATTTCCTCAGTCCTAAACCTCAATGGAAAAAAGTAAATTTCATAAACTTAATCTCATCTACAAAGCCAACGAGTACCGAAAAGACCTTCGAGGGTTCGAACTGACTGGACGTGACTTCCTCTTAACTTTCGGAGTAAAAACCCAAGGATTGTTTATTTTTTTCGGTGTTTCATTAACCACAAGTGTTTTCGACATATATTCAATTCCTTTCACATTTGAAGAATGTGACTTCTTATGTCTGTTCTCCTCTGTATAAACCTTTAAAAGATCCTTCGCCTTCTGCCCGTCAAGAAGATCTTCCAAGTTATAAGGAGTAAATTTCCTCAACTTTGCAAAAGCCTTGGTACTCAGCAGGTCAGGTTCTTCAGGTTTAAATATATCTAAAATTCTGCTGTTTTCTATGATTTTATCACATTCTCTACTCATCAAAGTCGAGAATCTTTCAGTTCTGAAGTTTTTGGGTTGTTTTGCAACATGTGCGAGATGACTGAGCAAAATATCGCTTTCTTGATGGACTTTGGCTGTTTTTGACTCTTGTGTAGGACTGGATTCTTGAACTGGCGCGTCGTAAGCAATGATGTGAGAAGCGTGAATGAGCCAGATGCGGTTGTTGTCGTCTCTTACGAATTCACCTCTTATTTGAACAATGATGATTTTTAGGTACTTTTCGAATAAATAGTGAATTTTCTTGAAGATGAACTCGCAGTATATGGAAAGTCCTTCTTGGAACATCGCTTCTTCGGTTTCTTCGTTTTCGTCATTTCCGGCCCGGATTAAATCAGTTGCGTCGTTTTCTTTGAATTGATAAGTGTGCACAAATGACTCACCGATGCCTTTCTTGCATTTTAAAGTGGATTGGATGTAGGAGATGGTCTTCCAGATGTTGCTGCCCGACCTCTGCCACATGAGTCCCGTGAACTCATTTTCATTCAAAATCTTCAAAGCTCCGTTTTCATCTTCAGCAAAAACATCCTCTAAATCATTATCCCTTCCACGAGTCATGAATCTCATGCATGCAGTTTCTTTCCCATACTCCACAGCCGGTATCGACGCACGAATTTTCCCAGCCTTATAAAGAACTTCTTCTTTTTTCCTATTCCTGACAATATTCGTCAATGTCTTAATAATCTCCTGATTCGTCAATTTCTCAAAAGTCGTAATGCACTTTAAAGACCTATCCCTTTGAAACTGTAGAAAAA